>CAVMGG010000392.1:115000-119992 GCA_963680895.1 Fragum sueziense
AAATACACTTTTACCGTCGAAAATGGTAAATTGTAATGATGTGTTATATTATTGAAATTGTGGTAGCGAAACATATTGGTACGAAACATTTGATTTACTACAGTAATGACCGAGTGTTCCGAAAAACTGGAGCATTCCCCCTTAATCTAAAATACCATAAACCCCCTTTTCCAGATGCTGGCACGATGTGCCTGTGAGAAGAGGGGCATGCTCAGTCATAAACAGATATTTAAACCCTTTACTGGTCAGGGCCTACTTTATAATATTTACCCGCTATTTCAGAAAACTTACACAAATAAATTCGTCTTCTCATGACTCTTTAATATTTCCTTTATTTAAAGTAAAATAAAAATATCTCGAAGCTGATATGTTAGCATTTATAACTACTTAACCTTGTCCCAAAACAAGACAAAATTTTGACAGAAAAGACCAGATTGCTAATAATCAGCTGGTTTCTCCTTTCTCCTAGATATTTGTAATGCTATACCATACATGTACAAATTATGTCGATCTAGTTTTGAGACAAATTATTGTGTCACTTCCAAAGGCTTTCAAAATAAAACAGTCTGAATGTTCGTCGTATGGAAAAGGTTGATTAATCACTTTTAATTCTAATCCATTTAACCTAAACGCTGAAGACAATTCACGCACTTGCTCAGCATAGATAACCAGGCTATGTAGGTAGGTCATCATAATATTGGGAACGATTTTAGCCAGTCAATCGTGACGTAATTTCGGACAAACAATAGTTTTTGTAGGAGTCGTTATAAAATCTCGTTACTACGGCTTGAGTCAAGCCGTAGTTATGAGATTTCATAACAACACCTACGGTTTATCCATACATAACGGCAAACTCAGTCTATTTTTAACACAAAATTCATTACCATTGTGGCACACATTACATGTATAGTTCAGGCACGGTATTATGACACATGTTTACAAAATTTACCTAATGGACACCCAAAAAACCACACAATTATATTCCAAACCACTGCCATTTTTGCATGTAATGGTTTCATCCTTGCAAGTGTGTAACACTTGCAAGATTTGAGCAAGCACATGCAAATTAAACTGTATAAAAGATTAAGAAAGCTTTTTTGTCTTGTTTATATGGCTTAATTGCTGCCAATAAACGATTCAAACCATCTTTAATAATAAGCAGTACCGATAATTCAAAGTAGGCAAATCAGGTAGATAATAATTTTCATGCGTGACTATTCATACACAGTGGATTACACACGTGACCTTTGGGAAGCGTTCACACCGAAAAATCTTCCACTTCAAGAAACCATGGGATTTTGTTGCAGAGTCAGGTAGAATCGGGAATTGCCCTGTCAAATGCGCGTAAGGTGCACACTGCGCATTATCTCGTCAACATCCAGTATAAACTGAGGACTAAATTGCCTTAAAGCAGACGATTTTCGGCCATGGATTCGTTCAAATTTTCACCTTACAAAAGTCGAATCTCGATTTTTCACACATTAGCCTCCTCGAACACCGCAGAAAATGCAAAATTAAATCTTGGTCCCGACCACATTTTCAAGCATTGGTATCTCGCACACCTCAGAATCGAAACTGTATTTACAAGTCAATACCAAAATAGTTAAGAATTCGATCCAGCCAAAAGTGTGTGAAAGACCTTTTCAATGCAACGCTGTCCAGAAATAAGTGCGAAAAAGTTAGGCCTATTTTTGAAGCAAGGTCCGGATATGGCTATAAAATGCGTGGGAACGCATATCGTTAAGAATATAGCTCAGATTAATTAAAAGATACGTTAAGAATGGCTTAATGCCGGTTGTCATACTTGATATCCGCAACATATCACAAATGGCGAAATATAGGACAAATGGGACAGCTCTATTTCAAAAGCTGCAAATGTGATTTGAGTATTTATTATCATTTCATTTCTTTGCCTCAAAAGTCATTTCGCGAGTCTTTGCTGCAAATTGTTTTACCAATTTTGGCAATTGAATAAAATAGATCTAGTTTAGAAAACAAAAGAAGTGTCTTGATATTTTCCATGCTCTGTCTTACAAACCAACGCGGACTTGCTTGAAACCACGGGCTGGAACTATCGATACCCGTATCAGGGAGTTCTAGCCACAACTGATTTATTATTAATTAATCTGCAATGAATATCAATGAAACAAAATATGACATGTCGCACAATAAAATAAATGTTCGATGGAAAAGACAAAGTTGGGTCATGATTATTTTTAAACCCCTTTCCTAAACTAGCAATATTTTGACATTTCTGACAGAAAATTGTTTCGAAGACATCGAGTCAAAATGATAAAATGACGAAATACATCATTTCCTCCTTTTGCATGTGCTAAGAGGTACACATCTCTACCGTCTTTTGCAACCACTTTCCATTAGAGAAGTATAACAGTTTTGTTTATGAAATGGGTTAGACATATATTAGCATATAAGTAGAATAAAGTCATACGATATGTGCATGTTATGCATTTACAATATAGACTAAAGGAAAAAAGAAACGCAACAACAAATTAATTTGATCATACGTTTTGTTTTTGTTTTTCTCAAAATCACTCTTATTCGAGTACTATTTTCAATGCATAGTATAACTTCATCATTTGACTTTCTAGGGTCGAAATTTCAACAAGGTCACAGGTTGTACGTGCCATCAACATGCGTTTAAATGAGAGCGGTTTGGCGTCAACGTTAAATGCATTCTTGCACGCAATCCAGACTGACGTTGATGATTCCTGGCTAGAATTTGATTGCTGTACTATCTATGAATAGCATCAACAGTTTTTATCGATAAGAGAATTTGTTTCCGCAGGTAAAATAAGCGAACGTTCTGGTCCCAGAGGACGTCGTGACGTTAGACGATGACGACCGCTTTTCGGGCGACCGTCAGTTGTTCCGTTCGTTCTAAGACGTTACCCCAAGTAATATTTTGCCAACTGATGTACACCAAAGTCAGCAGCAACTGCGGGTTGAGATGTTCCATTAATAAACCTCACAATTGCTATCGGACGACGTCTTTGAATAAGTCGCAAAATGATATGAGGGATTTTAAATCCAAACGAAAATTATTGCCTTTTGTCGAGTCGACGTGCATCTACACAAATCAAAAGAGTTTCTTTAAAATTTGGATATTTAAAGCTTTGCACGTGAGAAACGTGTAAACGTCTATTCCAACGTTATCTCACAGGTAAGACATGTTCTAAAGTAAAGACAATAATCAATATCAAGATAGAGTTCCTTCAAATAATCAGTAACAAGTTTGACTCAATAACATAAAAGAATTAAGAGAAATAGGCTAACAAAAAAGTTGTTGCGTTTCTTCTTTCCTTTAGTATATCTTATGCAGGATCGTAGACAAGCGTAGGCTACTCAAGTAGGCCTGCCAATTTGAGAAAAATCGTTGGCAAAAAAAATCGAAAAATAAATTGGTCGAAAAAAAGCAGATAAAAATAATCATAAAAGTTGCTTTTCATATTCTACACCTTACCAAACAACAAAATTTTAAACTCGCACATATTCAAAGACGCTGCAAACGATAAGTTAACATTTCTTGGTCTCTCTTGGTAAAATCCTTGTGGGAAATGAAGAAAATTGCTTGCTCACAAATATTTTCCTAAATCATTTTCTTGTGGGGAGTTTAAAAGGCGTTACTGTGCAGTAATGGGTTAATTCAGTGGCTCAAGCGTCCCTCTGGCCCCAATATTCTTTGAGTACATTTTGATTTCCTCTGGCTACGTTCTTTTTTATGTCCTGCTAGACCATTACCATGATCGGAATGACAAGTGTTAATCCTTTATATCTTTTTTTTAAAATTTGAGACGTCAAAATAGGTGTTGACATAATGATCATTTGTACACAGTATAGTATTGTCCAGCAAGATTAACCCGAGACATCTGCATATGTAATGACCCCACTTCGGCTTTGTTTTGTTAAGACGCACAACTAACGGACTTTGCGCACGAAAATTAAGTTGTCCCGGGTTAACCTTGTTGGACAATACAAATATTATTTAAACAAAGTGAGAAAATGCTGATCAATATCACTGTCTTCTACCTAGGCTATCAATGTTTTCCGACGTTTTTAATGTAACGAATGTCACGAATGTCAAAGTCAGCGCATTGAATGTTTATATCGCGTAGAATCTACTATAAAGACTCTGGCCCCGTATTTCTAAACATCTTACGATCAAGGTTTTGTGTAAACTGTGTAACAAGACATCTGATTGCACGAGAAATCCGACTGAGCCAATCAGGATTGTTGTTACAAGTAATTATGCAAAAATCAAACGTACGATCGTTAGTAATACGGGCCCACTCTCTTGCACACGGTTCATTCATTACATTCACCTCTGTGGTTGCCTCAGAGAGTATTGCGTCATCATCTGCTAGATTACGTCACTTTCTATCACATCAAAATGGCAATAACAAATCATTTTTCTTTTCCGAAGTCCAAAACATATCATACTTCACGTTGCTTAAAATTGAATATCATTTTCCAACGATAATAATTTGATTTTTTTTAAATTGATGTCATTCATTCAAATTTTCTGTACGTTTCATTCTGATAGGGAACGATTTTATCCAGCTAACCGTGGCGTATTTCGGACAAACAATTGTATTTCGTAAGTGTTGTTATAAAATCTCGCAACTACGACTTGATTCAAGCCATAGATTCGATATTATATAACAACACCGACGATTTATCAAAACAAAACCATAAACCTAGTCTATTTTAAGCACAAAATCCCTGCCATTGGTAAGGAGGCTTGAGAAAATAGTTCCATTTTATATGGGTAAATTCATCAGTTATAATAACTTTCAAATGTACCCAGAGTCATCAATTCTTTGTCTACCTTATTATGTTACACATGAAACAGTTAAACAGTAATAATACACGTTTTCCTCGGTTTGACAAGATTCTTGTCATTCAGCCGCCCAGCCCGTTGCAGAGATGTATGGTGAGTGTAACGAACGACAACTCTGCTCGGAGATTGATACG
>CAVMGG010000393.1:0-70784 GCA_963680895.1 Fragum sueziense
GGTACATTTTTGCCAAGTTTGGTCAAAATTGGCCAAATGGTTGATTTTTAAAGAATTATTTTGTGATTTCTCTAAGTCTGACAAGCCCCGCCCTACCACGCCCACATTTATTGACCAATCAAAATTCTTTGAACAGCTCGCTGGCCTTTGGCCAGTGGATCTAATAATCACACACGTGTGCCAAGAAATTGAATGCAGACAGAAACAATATCTAATTTAAATGTCATGCTTATTTCCTTGTTATAAAATCTTTTTTTCTTGTAACTTGATGTTGGCTTGAAGTTATTCTGTCCTTGCTGCATAGGTTTCATATATGTGACCCGTCTCGCTAAAAGGGACCTTATCCAAGTGTGAAAAATATCGACCCTAGTCTGTCTGCGCAGTCCGCGCAGCCAGACTAGGGCCGACACTTTCCACTTTTATGTAATTTTCTAAATCCAGAAAGTTTTCTCTATCTTACTATATCTTCATTTTTCGCATACATGATCTGGTTAACCTGTGCCAGGTCTGACAAGTTTGTTAAAATTTGGATTTTGGAGTTCGGATAAGGTCCCTTTTAACGTGATGGGTCACATATTCGAAGATAATGAAATCCTTGCACTGTGAGAGTTGATTCTCTTTTCTGTTTCGAAAGAAATGGCGTTGCAATATCGTCAGCTGCCTCAGAAAATGTCATAGCTCCAGCTTATTCAATCTGTGGTCAAGACACTTTGGAACAAAACCAATGTTAATTAATTAACCCATTACCACACATTGACTCCTTTTGACACCCTTTTAGATAATTTACTTTGGAAAACATTGTGGAAAATGAAGAAATTGCTTGTGACAAGCAATTTCTTCATTTCCCACAATGTTTTCTACGTAAAAAGACCAAAAAATGTTAAATTTCACTCACTTGAAATTGTCGTTTGCAACATCTTTCAATTGGAATAGTCAAAAATTTTGCCGTCTGGTAATGGGTTAAGCAAAATGAATGTAAGTGTACTCACCCAAAGAAGTGGAACATACAGGCTTGTGGGTTTTCTGCCAAACATTCTATAGGCCAGTGTTTGAGGAATGGAATGGACCTGGAAATCAGAAACTGTACATGAACTCTGTGTAGACCTTTATGTTCGGACGAGTCCATTCTCAGGACGGTGTTGTTAGATCTACGCCCTGACATCATACCACTTTATTTTGTGTTATATCTTGCTATATTTTAATACTTCACTGTCAGACGTTTTCAGCACCAAAATCTGACGGTCGCGTAGGAAACCTCGCTTGCATCATTTTCTGATTGGTTAGACACAGAAACACCTCATCCAAATCGTAAAATTGAGTTTTCTGTGGTTTGGACTCATGCAGTATTCAACATGCGTAGAAATTCAAATTGATTTATAGAAGATGTCCTGCAATTGTTGTCTTAGTGTCACTTGTTTCCCCATCGTGTTCAAGTCAAGCAAAGCTCTTTTCAATATTTTGCCAACACTGTACATAAATCCCTGCATAAAATGACCAAAACTTTCTAATATGGTATGCTTATTTAAGAGTGTTAACTTATTAAAATTCCTTTATGGTTTTGTTTAACACGAAAGAAATTATACGACACTGCATATGAACTATGTTACATGTTTTGAGTTCGAATAATCATTTAACATACAAATTATATATATATATAAAAAAAATAAAAAGCGTCGTTGCTGGTCAGGCTTGCCAGGGTTGAAACTTTGCACAGTGCGTCATCATTGCTTTAAAAAGCAAACATAGATCACGTGCAACACTTGATATTAAACACCGACAAATTTTCCAAAAGAAATGCAGAATCCACTCGAAATTTTACACGAATCAGCAATTTCTGTCTCAAAAGAACTAAATACAACAATCGTAATCAACCCAATCAAAGTTCTATTCAATTTTCAACTAGTTATCGCAGATTTTGTCAACACTATACATAAATCCCCTCGTAAAATGATCCAATCTTTCTAATATTCTTTGCCTTTATACGGGTCTATTGATTTAATACACACAGTAGACAATTGACGAAAGAACTAATCGAACGGGTCCTTTATATACCTATGTACATAAATGTGTCAATAAAGTCTGTGATTTGTTCTAAACATTTTTAATCTTTATTAAAGGTAAAACAAATGAACATCAATGAACAAATGCCATCAAATCAAGGAGGCTTAATATGTGCATGCCATATTTTCTCTAGATTTCATTTTTTTGTACCATGACTTGAGATAGGAGCCTCAAGATGTGACAATTTTATAAAAGTTATCATTTCACCTAATGGTTAATAAAACAGCTGAAATCCTTTGCGCATTCACATTTAGAAGAAAAGTAAATTAAACTACAACAAATAGTCCTGCGTGAAACAAAAAGACAAAATGAAATGCACAAACAATGTGTGCCAATGGGAATTGATGATGTAATACTGCATGCTTTTTATTTATATAAGCCTCTTCATTTTGTTTGTAATTTATAATTCAGATTATGGAAAATATTTATCTGTATGCCTTACTACTGTCAGTCTATCTAATTACATCAGAATGTTGCAGATGCAAATAGGCCTATCATTTTGTAGGAACGATTTATAGATAAATGATTATCATCTGAAAAGAAAACGCTGTAATAAGGTGCATATATTCCCCCCGTCATTTCATACCATACACTTCGTGCTACTTCGACGTCTTTCGTGGCAACGGAGATTGACGAGGTTATCCGGATTTTCAAAATCCATATAACCTCGTCAATTTTCGTTGTCGCAGAAAAAAGCAAAGTTGAAGGGCGAAATTGCACGAATCTAATGGTGGGTGGAATTAATACCTAAAAAAAAAAAAAAAAAAAAAAAAAAAAAAAAAAAAAAAGCAGTTTAAATTTCACGTGAGCTTGAGAAGGAAATGTAGAACGGAAAGGCTAACTTTGTAACTTTTTAATCCGCTTATAACAAATCCGTCTGGACTGAATTCAAATCAATTTATTTCATTTTTATCCCAGGGTTAAGCGTAAAACTGTAGTAGATGCATATACTCCTATATGCATTTACAGCAGTTCTTCTCTTAATCCTGAATTTAGATGGCTTCTTTTAAAAATGTGGTAACTACAGCTGAAGCTGAACCTGTAGTTACGATATTTTCCAAAATAGCCAGGCTTTTATTATCATTATTTCTATTTGGAGTTTGTTTTTATTACAAATTATCTTATTATTCTGCTAGACAACATTATTCAATTTTCTTTACAAGATCATCTGCACTTAAATGGCATGATAAAAAGAGAAAGTGGGAGCCAATTTTAAGTTGGTCGGTGGGTATAGGAAGGTCAAGGATCACAATACTCTAACACTTCACTATTTCGCAAAGGGAATATATCGAATACTACAAGAAATTCGACCTAGACGTCAGTCCATATTTCCATGGCAACACATTTAGGCTGGTTGGAAAAGAAAGAAATTGCAGACCACAAAAGGAAATAAAGGTAATGGATGTTTGGAATTTCTTTTCCATGAATAACATTGGAATAGAAAAATGAGTTATCAGTATTTTCTTCAATCCCAATGTTTACTGAAGTTTTCTTCTTTTGGGACTTACATTACAGTGCGCACATAGTGTTATGAAATAGAAGGCACATATGAATAGGGGGCTAGGGGGACTAAGTCCGCCCAAAGTTGGCTAAAATGCAAAATCCATTATTTTACACTGAAAACTATGGGAAATCTAATGTAGCCCCTCAAATATTCAGACACTGGCCCAGACAGTGTCTTTAGTCCACGATATGAAATTGCTTCCTACGGGCCTGAATGAGAAATCGACGAAAACGTTATGCTAAGTTGTCATCATATTTCCTATTACATCAAAAAATTATATTTTTTTGTATAACAGATTAATTCGCTTCTCATCTGGTACAGCATTCTATTGAATTCCGAACAGTTACCCTTTGTTCAATAGTAAATTTTAAATAATTAAGTTAAGTTTATAAAAAGGTAGCGATTGGATTAAGTTACAGATTGAATGTCAATATACAAAGTGTTAGCATATCAGCCGGGGTATAATCGGTACAAAGATAATGGTAAATCCTTGTATTTAACCTTTAACATAACACTCCTTCGTTTTTATGTCTCTATCATAAAAACTTGGGAAAAATTGAGACAAAAGAAGAAAATGCTGATGACCAGCATTTTCTTTTTTTTTGTCTCAACGTTTTCTGTGATATATAATGTACACAAATCCAATCTAACATCCTGAATTCCGTCTTCTGAAAGCAGTTTAAACATTTGGGCAGCCTTTATTTTTGCCGTTTGGAAAAGGGTAAGAGTAAATCACAAAATTGATATTACTCTATCAAGAACGAAGGTAAATAACGAGAAAAATGCATTATACTAATTGGTGCTGATAAATCAATATTTAACGAAGGGCGTTGCTTACTCTATGCACGAATGCAATTTCATTCACAAGGATGGAAATGGTAAAATTACATAACACTTTGATACCAAACATGGAAGATCAATTTTCCCTTTTCTTCAAAGATATTGTTCATTGATGTTTTTAAAATATAAGCCAGGATCTGGCAAAATGTCTCGTAAGGTTTTTGAGTCCAAAATGATTCTAGACCAACCTGCGTATACGCGCAGTCTGGTCAAGAACCATGTCGATCCCCAATTTAGCTTTGTCATAGTATGTAGCGACTATATGAGATTAGCATGGATTCAGGTTCAGCCTGATCTTGAAACATGGCAGTCTCGGATGTTTAGGGGCATTTTTCCAGGTCCCGGCTCATATGTATACAATTTTGTATTTCGTGTATCACAGTATCAACTATATAAGGCACCAAAAGATACTAAAAGTAAAGAGAGAGAATTGATAATTAATTGATCGAACTTGTGAAACCACTTTTGCAAAGCAGAGAATAATTATTGTACGTAGACGCCTGACGAGACCCGCAAAGGACACTGCTGGGGTCATTCTTGTTTGGAAGTTGGACAAGTTATAACGATTTCTATAGAAATAGACATGCCGTTGATATGACATCCATTAATGCACTATAGTATCCTAACATAACTGGCAATTCTGTCAAAGCGACCCAAAACTAGACCAGGGTTCGACTCTAAAGTCTTTAAAGGGGCACATGCTAGGTTTTGCATGGTTTAGAACAACATGGAGACAGTCAGAGGTAGCATTGTTATGGGATGCATTGTATTATCTACATGTATGGCCCAAAAAGAAAGAAATTTTAACATTGATACCAACTTTTTCACTTTCTATCAATAAACAGTTTCCTATAAATGTTACAATAGATATAAATGACGGGTCAGTCAATTCTAGATAGATTTGATCTAAACAAAACTAAATTGATTTCATTTGAAATTTCCTTGGGCAGAAATAATTTAGCTATGCAAGTTGACTATTCCATACGATATTTCTTGAAAATACTTATACCTTCGACAATCAAACATGGGTCCCTTTAAGAGGCGAAAACTTCTAAGCAACAACGATTTTCATTTGAAAGACAATATTTCGAAAAGTAGGGACCTTCGTCAACATTCCTTGTAAACAAAAAAGTAAAAATCATCTCTTTTTCAGATGTTTGTATTTTGTTAACCCTTTCCCGAACAAGACCTGGTTTTGACGTCTCTATTAGAGATTGTTTGGGATCATTCGATCATTTTGCCGTTTGGGAAAGGGTTAAATCAAAGATAAGCGATAACTCACCTAATAAAGGGACTATTTTCTGGATCTGTTACACTCTTTATGCCACCAGCCATGAAGATTTCAACAAAATCCTTGAAATAAAAAGGGGAAAATAGTTACTGCCTCTTACAAGCAAAAACATGACTTGAAGAACCACGATCACGAGTCAAACATGAAAAATGGATGGAAATATACAGAGTGTTATTTTACATAACATTTTAACCCATAACTGCACAATGACGCCTTTTGACTCCCGCACAAGAAAAGGCTAGGGAAAACATTGTGGAAAATGAAGAAATTGCTTGTAACAAGCAATTTCTTCATTTTTCACAATGTTTTCTAAACTAAAATGGAAAGATTTTTGAAATTTCATCAACATGAAGATGTCGTCTGCAATGTCTTTCAAATTGGAACAGTCCAATATTTTGTCGTTTGGTAATGGGTTAAAGTATTCCACCCGTCGTTAGAAACCAAACTCGTGCATCATCGGTGTCATCCGTGGCAACAGAACTTGTAGACGTACGCCAGTTTCCGTTGTTACGGAAACGACGAAGTAGGAGTCTAAATTGCAAGAAGGTTTTGTGTATCTTATGGTGAATGGAAACGTTGATACATAATCGTAAAATAGATTAACACTTTCCCAAATGACAAAAAATTAGGGTAGTCAAATTTGAAAGCTGCCACAGACAACATAATGGATGTTATTAAAGACATTATTTGTGTATAATATTACACAAAAAATATTGAGACAAAAGGAGAAACTGCTGGTTATCAGCAGTTTCTTCTTTTGTTTCAATGTTTTCCCAAGTCATTTTTATTTGGGACGTCAAAACCAGAGGTGCGTTCTTTAGAGCGAGATTTTTTAAGATTTATTAAGATGTTTTTGATAAAGCGTTTTTGAGACCGACGTCATTTGTATGAAGTAAGGAGCTTTCGGAACTCCGCGGTTTACGAATCATGGAGCATTCGGAACAACTCGGTTAATTATATCCCATATTGATTCTACAGAATTTACCGAGGGATTCCGAAAGAAGTATAGAGCAATGGCGGCTCCCAGTGATCGTCTTAAAAATCTTGCTCAAAAGAGCGCTTTATCCTAAAACATCTTAAGAAATCTCAAGATATCTCAAGAAATCTCGCTGTAAAGAACGCGGCTCTGGTCTTGTTTGGGAAAGGGTTAAGTGGTTGTTGACTACGACAGAAGAATAATTCCACATGCCGCCCAGTGGCCAAGAATGCTTTCTGTTTCATAGATCTTTTTATGGTGTGACTTTTGCACATCTTTCGTTATGTTAGTAAAAAATATTTTGTTCTGGATCTCGCCTCTTTTTTTCCCATTCGCAACCAACTTTTAAGTTGGTCTCCAATTATGTATTACGGTTGACATATTTTCAAACATGTTAACAAAAGTGTCCTCAAGTATTGACTTCTATTATGACAAGTTAAATAATGATTGACGCACATTTATTATAACTTGACACATTGTTCAATGGAGGCGTGTATTCTAAAAGCAATTTCATTGTTAGAAAAGTCGGAGGTGAAAGTAATTAGTACATTGAAAGTAGCCTTCCCGTCGCTAATGTTTGGCTCGCAATATGTTTTGTATTTAATGGCAAATGTGTTTAGAAGGACCGGGCCAAGCTCCTTTAACCCATTACCAAACGACATTTTTTTGACATGTCCAAATTCAAAGATGATGCAGACGACAATTTCAAGAGAATGAAATTTTACATAATTTGGTCTTTCATGGAAGAAAACTTTGTGGAAAATGAAGAAATTGCTTGCGACTAGCAATTTCTTCATATTCCACAATGTTTTCCGAAGCAGTTATCTTATAGGGAGTCAAAAAGAGTCATTGTGTGGTAATGGGTTAATATGTATTAATATTGTCCAAAACTTGGATCCTATACGGACGGTCAGATAGACACATGGTATCGCAACTTTATCATCCATCGTAGAGGAATAACCAAAACTGCCTGAAATACCAATAAAAGTAAATTGCGTCAGGTTTATTGCAAAACCTCATAACTACAGTTTTATTAAAGCTGTAGTTGCTAGGTTTTTGCAATAACACAGACAAATGAGAGGGCTATACACTAAAACAAAAAAGAAACGCAACTTTCTTTTCAATTCCCATTTACGCAAAGACATCAAATCAGATTTAAACAAAATATATAGAGATTAACTAACTGAACAAATGTGATATAAAAATTATTTCACGAGAATGGGGTGTGATGCGGTTGAAAAAACGAGTCCGCTAGGACGAGTTTTTTAACCGCATCTCACTCCATTCGAGTGAAATAATTTTCATATCACATTTGTTCAGTTAGTTAATCTATTTATTACATACCTATTTTGGGAATTTAACCCTCAATTTGGGGTAAAATCTTTTACAAAATAACGTTCTTATTCCAATCTGATCCAAGGCTTTACACCGCGCATGTATACATGTTCTTTGTGTATTCAGAAAAAAGGCCGCCATTTTGTTTAAATTTTGAAGCGAGCAAAGAATGAAGCATCTATCTGGACATTAAATCACCAAAAATAATTGTAATGAACGAATAAAAAGCGAACTGAATAAATTTCAACCTTTCTAGTCTAAATTTTCCAAAACTCCAGTCTAAGTTACCAATAAAAACAACAACAACAAGGTCAACAGCTGGAATGACAGATTTACAAAAGAAACAGAATTTTCAGCGGAAAACTATTGATTGAGCGTGTTTTAGACAAAAGGGATGGTCTAGCAACAATCTTTATCCAATTCTGTGATGTGTCGTTCTGTTGCTTTGAGCAGGCGTGAAAAACAACTGTCTGTGCAAGCAATTTGAATGTAGGCCTATCACGGAACAAATTTCGTCATGTTTCCCTTCAACACTCCAGCGCTGGATAGATCTTAGCTTCCTTGATAAAAGATGTAGAAAAAGGGAGAAAACAAAGAATTAAGGTTAGTTCTCTTTAGATGTTTTTCTTTTTTGCAGGTAGATCTAGATCTTATTTGACATACATTTCCGATGTTATGCATGCATGGAATCTGGATAATGAATTAATGGGGAGAAAAGAATAAAAAAAGTAGTTTCGGCAGGAGTGAAATATTTCACTGCAGTGAAATATCAAAATTTATTTCACTGTGAAAATCCAGGATTTCACTGCTAGGAATGTAATAAAATACATTTAAAGCAATAACATTTCACCTTGTAAAGTTCACAAAATCTTGTTTGTAGTAAATTCCATTAATAAGAAAACACCCAGTTTACATCAGGCGTCAACACACTTTGACACAAAAAGTGTATGTAGATAGAAAAACACAATAATATTATGTTTCGTTCGGTTTGGTCCGATATTCAAATGTTGTAAAGTCCATGCGATTCATTAGCTGTCTCCGTTGCAGTGGTAAACCCATTCCGTAGGTAGGGTTAACCTGATGATACGGTCCTGCCATGACGTCATATCTCTTGAACGCCCGCTTCATGTTCGATCGGTTGTGTTCCCATCGAGAGCCAGCAGCGTATACAGTCGAAAATGTGTCGATTTGTTGCCTCATCAATGTCTTACGACAATATTTTGGCTTTTGCCACCTAACAACATCCGTACTGCAGCTAGGCGCTGGTTTTGGCGTTGTCGTGCTATGCATATGGTAGTGAGAAGTGTATGAACGCTTTGACATCTTCTTTGGCTATGTTTTAGCTTGTGTTTGAAGAAAATTTGTTTTGATTGTAGACATTTAGAAAACACGGCAGAGGATAATCAGTTTTTAACAAGTTACTATGTATCACGCAATGATTTTACGACATCTGATGAAAATGACACAATATTTATGCCCATGGATGCAGGTATATTGAAAATGTACTCAATAACCATTAAAAACATATTTTGTCCAAAATATTATGAAAAAATGGGGTTGCGTCTTTTTTGTTGTCCTAGTATATATCAGGCCACCGTTTAAAGATTCAAAATTGTTTCTGCGATAGAATGTGCGCTATGAAAAATAGATCTGTTAAAAGAACTCTTTGAAAAAACAGGTACAGACCAGCGTGCTCCTGCGCACAGTCTTTCAAAGAACAATTGATATGCTCTCTTATAGCCTCTTCATAAGCTTTGGCTACTGTTTACAATTCTGCAACGGTCGATCCGTCCGATTTATTTTGTAGTTTCCAAAATGAAGAATCAAAGTTTTCATTTCTTTAAGTTAATCTCAAACAAAAAAGTTAAACTGAACTTGGTGAATGGATGTCTAGAACATGTCTGCCTTTGTACATAAAGAAAAAGCCAACTGCATTCAATAAGCTAACGATCGGTTGTTCAAGGCTATAAATGCATATTGATTACATTGTTTGATCTCGCACCAGTAGAAAATATATTGTTTAATTTACAACATGGAAAATGAGACCCCCTGGGCTTCAAACTCTTTACAGGGATAAAATATTGTACATCTTTCATGTTAACTCATTCGAAGACCAAAATATGTTTCGTTTCAAAAATCATGTAAATTCTTTGGCTTTAAGGAGAATTAAGCTGCAATCCAGAAATGAGGACTATGGTTTTTAGACCAACGTCGATCTGGATCAGTCTGCACATATCTAGTCTGATCAAAATTCAAATTACTTCTTAACAACACTGTCATTATAATAGAAGAAACTCCAAGAGAGCTGCATGGATCGCAACCAGACTCTCTGTACAAAAAATGCTCTCGGTCCATAAAAGTCTCAAAGGCAAAAATGATCCATTTTCCAGATCCATACTCAATTATGTGACCCGCCGTGCCAAAAGAGACCATCTCGGAAGTGTGAAAGGCATCGATCAAAGCCAGTCTGTGCAATCCGCACAGACTGGCTAGGATTCACTTCATTGTAATTTTCGGGATCTTTATTGCTCTTCCTCTTATACATAGTCATTTTTTTTCAAATTGGACACTTAATTGGCGTCTGCCAAGTCTGTTCCATTTCTCAAAATTTGGTTATACGTTCTCCCCAGAAGGTCCCCTTTAGCATGATAGGTCACATAATTATATATCCGTCGTTTTTTGTCATATATTGAATTCAGCATGGTCGTTTAGCGCTTATGCACAGGTTGACAAGGACTCGGTTCTGCCCCAAACTGGTTGGCACTAAGGTGACATGCGAGTTTTTCTTTTTTTGAAGAAAAAAGAAAAAACGCAAAGCCAATGTTGGTTAGCGTTTTTCTTCTTCTTTTTTTTTTTTTTTTTTTTTTTTTTTTGAAGTGACTTTGTTTTCGCGATTTTCTTTTTTTGGAGAAAGAAGAAAAACGCTCACCAACATTGATTTCGCGGGGTTTTTTTCGTTTTTCTTCAAAAAAAAAAAAAAAAAAAAAAAAAAAACAAAAAACAAAAAAACAACTCACATGTCACCTTAGTGCCACCGTACCAAACTCATATGGTTCATTATTATAGTTCATCTTATTAATTTGCGATCAAAGTTTAAATATCACTGTCCAAAAGAATAAATTCTTAGACTGGTTGGAATTGAAACAAAATCAATGTATTAAATGCGCAGAATACACAGTACATTGTAGATTGGAAAACATTGAGGGAAAAAGTCGGAAATGATGTTTATCAGCATTTTCTCTTTTATCTCAAGTGTTTACAAGTAATCTTGACCAGATGCCTCGGAACCAGTCTTTGGTGTGCTTGCCGTTGTAAATGAAAACTATTGCTCAAATTCTATACATGCATTTAGGCCTACTATTGTGAGCATGTATTGACAATACGATAATATAGAAGGTATAAAGTGTTGCCTTTTCCTGGACAGCAACAATATGTCGATGCTTTTCCACAAAAACATCGTAACTGCAGCTTAACCTGTTAACTACAGCTGCAGTTATACTGTTCAAATGTGAAGGTTGTTGCAGACAACAAAATGGACGTTGATTCAAAAGATATAATTTGTGTACTATACAGCACAGAAAATGGTTATCAGCATTTCCTTCTTTGTCCCATCTTGACGTCAAAACCGGGTCTTGTTTAGAAAAAGGTTTAAATTGTTGGTTTAACTCTTCAAATGCAATGGGAATCCATATGGTGCACTATAGAAATTAAAATCGACATTTTTGAGTGTTGGTTTAATGATTCTTCTAAAGCAATGTAATTTCAATAGGCTCATTATTGGAATTAAAATCGACGACAGACTTAAAATATACTTCCTAAGCATTCAATATAATAAACAACTCGCTCTTTGAAAAAGACCCTAAGTGTAATTTCTATAGACTGTTAACGCGATGATAGTAATTGAAAATGGGAATGCACAGTATATCAACATACTTTAGACTAAATATCGCTGCTTTTCATCAAAAGCCCCGTAACAGCAGCTTGAAACAAGCTGTAGTTACATGGTTTTTGTTGAAAAACGACGATATCTTTTTGTTTAAGGCGATCCTGATAACGGACATACATGATTAGAGAAAGACTTGAGACGTGTGTTTTAGCTTATTATTTCTAACAAAATTTATAACGTACCATCCGTATTGGATTTCAATCGAAAGCCAATGTAACTTTCAACAAAATTAGACGAATTTTACCGTCGACGGAATCTTTAGGCCTACATGCCTTGTAGACAGTTATCAGAATTTTTAAGTTAGCAAATGTAGGAGAAAAATGAAACGAATGAAGATATTACACTTGGACAGTCGATATTTCAGCGGCAATTCGTTGATGACAGAGTCGTTGACGCAACATGTAGTGCGGCGATTCCTTTTCTAGAAGTTGTTTATATCCCACAACTAATCAGATCAAAATACTTAGTCTACGCATATGTACAGGCAGCTTAGTGCAGGCTTTTACTTGTATTCATTTAAGTTATGTCCCATTATCAACTGTCAACGACGTATTCAGAAAAATGTAACTCGTATATACGTCGTATGGATGTTAAATAGGATACCGCCAATAAAAAAGATCAGGCCCTCATTGAAAAATAATTCAAAGTGCGTACTACATTAATACTTTAGAACTAAATGCCTTTGCGATAGTTATGACCTTGAAATGGAAGCGCTAATAAGAAAGACTCAGACAGTACATACCGATCCTGATATACACAGAAACTCTGTAGTGGTGGCGGTACTGACTGTAGCTTGACGCTTGGCTTTGTTGATAACGGCAAGTTCCTGAAATAAATGGAACAATGTTATGGTAGCACCACTGACAATACATGTAACTGTCTGATACTATTTTGTAAAGCATTTCGCCAGTTGCGTTCGAAAATGTCGTAGTTACAGGTTACATGTATTCAATGTTTTCTAACTTAAGGTAGTCTACTCCTGATGAGATTCGCGCGACATCGGAATTATTCGGGCGACGTCGAAAACATTCGACGGTGGAACATTCACTTTACGGATATTCTACCTAAATTGACAAATTGGAAAGTGTTATTCCAAATGGAAATCCATTTCTTTGATTCTTATTATACTTTTCCTGTTGTTAATTATAGGAAATGGTAGCATTTTATTTCATTTGTTGATCTGGCAAAATCTCACGGTAGACAAAAGAGTAAACTAAAACAAAGAAAGGATGAAAATCACACTTCAAAGAGATTGATTGCATAATGATAACACCTAAGAATTGTTATTGCATGTAGGTTTACATCTACAATGAAACTTTGACGAGGCGACTGACAGAAAGAGGCCTCTTGAGACAAATATATCTAAAAACAAATAGTAAGATAAACAACATCGGACAAATATTAACCTTTTCCCAAATAACATTATTTTATTGTGTTCCGCATTAAACGTAGATACAGACAACAAAATTGGTTTTGATAAGATATTTTGTACAAAATAGTACAGTAAATAATTATTGATACAGAAGAAGAAAATGCTGATGATCAGCATTTTCTCCATTTGTATCAATATTTTTGTTCAGTCATGCACAATGTTTTTTCATTATCAACATCTTTTTTCTAGTCTGTAGCTGCTTTCGCAATGGACCGGGTAAAATGCTGTCGGTTATCAAAGTATCTGAATTGTGACGATAAGTCAAGCAATGTAGATAAAACCTACCCCGAATGACATGCCCCTGTGTAATGCAACGAGAAAAGTAGTTCCACCCGATCTTCTATCATAGCTGGTCACAACAACTGCCAACAAAAAAGAATAGTATGAAATATTTTAAGAGGGTAATATGCACATATTATGTAAAAAACACACACATACACAAAAACAAACAAACAAACAAACAAAAAACAACATCAACGATGACGACCAAGTAGGTCTTTTTTCAAAAGAGTGTCGAGACTATATAGATCGGGGTAATGGACCCAATGGATCTCTGGTTCGATGCACAGTGACGAGTAGTCTGGTTCCCTGTCGTACTTTGTATTTTAGTGCGTCAGGCACTTAGTTACAATAACGACGCCCACTGGGGATATTTCACTACAAAGATAAAGAAAAAAAGTCTCTTAATTTTGTGAGCAAAGAAGGGTCATTAGAAGAGTAGATAGTGTTTGGTATAACTTTAACACTAGCAGTAACTGTTTTATACGACCATCACGCTAATCCGAGATAAAGCGGTTTTAAATTATGAACATGTAAATTATAGTGTGACAATTTGGGTGTAAATGGTGTCGCCATTGTTGGAGTGTGCCTAACCCAATAGCGCAGTATTAGGGACAGGTATACCAGACTAAGTGACGAGTCACTCAAATTCTCCATAGTGAATATAAATTGAGCATACTATATGTGACGTTACTTTATAAGCATGGATGTATAGAACATCTCTATCAATAAAATGCATCAAGCTTCCTTTTCTACTTTCCCAACTTTCCAAACTTTAAATCTATAATGACAAGTAAAGTCGATACTCGTTGTGTCGAAGTCAGGCGTGTCGTCAAGTACCTAAACATATTCGGAGTTCGACTTATCGAATTTTGTTCAATTTCGATTAAACACAGATTTTCATATCGACTTCAGCAGAAATTCGACTCATCCGATGTCGAGATAACGAGAGTCAAATGTATATCGTTGCCTTTCAATAAACCGACAGTATTAACCCTTTCCCAAACGACAAACTTTTAGGGTGTTCCAAATTCAAAGGGGTTTCAGACGACATAATATATCATATCAAAAGGAGCAATTGTGCATGTTATAGCCCAGAAAATATTGAGGCAAAAGGAGAAACTGCTGTTATCAGCAGTTTCTTCTTTTGTCTAAATGTTTTCCCAAGTCATTTCTATTAGGGAAGTCAAAACCAGGTCTTGTTTGGGAAAGGGTTAAGAAAACTTACCTGATCCTGATAGTATAAAGTAGAAGGCTAGAGGAGGTTGTCCCTGTCTTACTATCGCTCGTTTAGACTCGTAACTGAAATGGCGAATGGAATATTGTGAGAAAAGAATCATTGGCAATGGTGTATAGACCTAATACACGATTAATTTGTGGCGTCTTGTGAATAAAACTGTTTTCAGTTACGAATTTGTGTAATTTGGATCGTAATGAATATATGCAGGCCTAATTGTACAATAGATAGCTGATATTGAGTTTAATAGACTGTTGCTACAAGAAACATTTACACAAAAAGTCAAGTTTCCCATCTTACCGATGAACTTGTATTAATGACATCGCAAAGATCGATAACTCGTAAAAACAAGAATTGATTTGGACGTACTGAGTTTACCTCCCTTTGTGTGTGTTTTTTTTTGTGACCGACGATCGAAGTCGAGTAATTAATGGATTTTGAATATAATAATTATAAAATCTTTCTTCTGTTTTTCAAAGGACAGAAAGATAAACTGTCCGAAAGCTGCTGCAGACGACAAAAATAAGAAATTGTGAATTAGATCTATATTAATATTGCACAAGATTTCAATCTTTATCAACACCCGTTTTGTGGTCTGCAGCAGCTTTTGAATTACATCATGCACCCTTACATTTTATTGTTTTGGAATGGGTTAAAGCCACTTACCATTCATACCAGGCAACTTTACAGATCTGTTCCTGCATCTTAGTTGGGTACTCAGCAAACGCTTTTATGCTTCGTAGAACAATGTGGAGCTGCAAAATAAATACTAATACAATCATTGTATGTAAATGGAACTTCTTGGAATTAACTTTTTTAACCAAGTGTTAAAGTATGTCTTGATGCCAAGATTGGTTATTCTAATGACTATAAATGCTATCAATTTTTAACTTGTTGCCGATAAGCGAAAAACACGCCTTTCAAGTTGAATCAGAAACCACAAACTCCATATACATCTCAACTGTTGTGGATAACAATTTGTAAAATAATAATACAAAAATATTTATTTCTCGTAAACGCCGTAATATTTTTGCTTGGATTTTTCATAATTTTCATAAGAAAATGTGTTCTTTCAGATAAAAATAAAAGTAAAATTAATGACAAAAAGTCTGAAATGTTACTTTAAAGTAAGACGGATTAGACTAGTGAATTGTTTCCGTGCTTTCGTCAAAACGTCTCTCAGTAAACGTTTGGTTTGTCGTCAATTACTTTTATATTATCTGGATTTTTAAAGATATGTAGCATCAAGCTAATTTCTGGTATTTTACCATTTTCTCTGGTCAAACCGAATTTAAATCGGCCAAGTATTAACAAAATCATTGTAGATTTTCTGATAGAACTGTGTCACATGTCACTATAATGCTTACGTAGTTGAGACCGCGGCCAAAACGCAGTTGGTAGCGCATATGCCTCTCACTCGAGAGGTCCCGGGTTCAATACCCGGCCGCGGTAAATAGTCTAAATACCCTCTCTGACAAAATACTACCATCAATGGTTTGATATCATGAACATATGTGGGCGAGCAGCTGGAGGCTCGGTTAGTGTGTTGTGGTAGTACTGGTTTGAGAAACAACAGGAATCCATGATTAGGTGCTCCAGCCGTCATAGCTGTTGAATAAGGCATAGAAAACAATGAAGAAACAAACTTACGTAGTTGAGATCTTTATTGGTCCGATATTTAGGATCCTTCTGTAAAATCTTTCGTGCATCTGTTGGCAATCTCTCCTACAAAGTAAACACAGTGGATAATCACGTGATGCAATAATTACTGAATATCTTCAATAACTTTGTTAATACGGGACCGATTTGAATTCGATTTGAAGCCGAGAATGTGGACAGACGTCACGCAGTAGATGGACGTGGTTGATTTTTTAAAAATCAATTGATAAAAAAGTTATTGAAGATAAACCAAAATTTTGGTTTATCTTCAATAACTGTTTTATCAGTTGATTTCTTAAAAATCCACTACGTCCATGGAATTTTTGACATTTTCCACCTTCTCTGCTTCAAACCGAATTCAAATTGGTCAAGTATTGACAAAGTTATTGAAGATTATCTGAAACTTTAAGTCACGTGAATATACACCGTGGTAAAAGAAACAATACAATGGCAATGAATTTTGTGCTAACAATAGACTAGCTTTAACTTTATGTTTTGATAAACCGTCGGTGTTGTTAAAAAATCTCGTAACTACGGCTTGAATCAAGCCGTAGTTACGAGATTTTATAGCAACACCCACGATATATTATTGTTTGTCCGAAATAACGTCACTTTTTACAAGATAAAATCACTCCCAGTTAAACACACGGGAGCCAGTGGAATAGGTTCGGTGTATAATGCAATTCGGGGCCACGACGGAACTAAATCAGCTTGCCTATGAATCAATGCTGATCTAGACTCGTTGACAGATCTAATGGCTAACCCTTTCACTTGTAAACAAACTTTTAGAAAGGATGGGAAAACATTGAAACGAACAGCATTCTAACCCCCCCCCCCATTACTTCAGTATTTTCATGCTTATTAAACATCCACTTTGTTATCTGCAGTGGCTTTTTAGGAGAACCCTAAAATTTTGTTGTTTGGGAATGAGTTTACAAATACGTTATGAATTATGTCTGATGCTTTTGAAGACAACGGATATATTTATGACTTCTGTAACAATGTGTTGCTATAGTTATTTTTTTCAAGTTAGAATGATATAGATCTAGTTGAGAAAGTATATAAATAAGGTTACCAAAACGACAACGTATCTAAACTGAAAGCTGTTTACAAGTGACACAAAGGGTGTTAAAAAGACGAAAACGCTGATTATCAACAATTTCTTCTTTTGTATCAATGTTTTCAAAAAGTTGTCTCTGATAGGGCCATTAAAGCCATGCAGGTCTTGTTTGGGAAATGGTTAAACTTCACAATGACTATTACCTCTTTATTAGCTCGAAAGACTGTGGGATCGAAATAAATGCCTTCTTGGTCTTCGAGTTTTGTTGTAAAGTCCTCGGTGACTTGTATGATGGAAAGATATTCGTCTTTGGCTGACTCAACACTGAAAGAAAAGATCAATGAAGGTGGTTATCAAGGCTGTTATTACAAAGCATTTTGGTTCTCATGTCCTTGAAAAAGAATTATTTCCAAAACATCGGGAAATATGCTAACTGTCAGCATTTTCCCCTTTAACTCAATGGTTTCTTTAATTTCTTATTCAGATGTTCGTCTGTTGGTCCATTATAATTGTATGCGTCGTCTGCGACACCTTTTTGAGAGATTCATTTAACACCATTTGGATACCATTTAAGACAAACATAGATCTTGACTGTGTGTATATAAAGCGTGATATTGGTCTTAAACTCCTACCAAGATCTTTTTTCAGATACTGGCTCAAACAATTTCGTTGTCTACTATCATAATTATAATAGTTAGACATTGGACTATATGCCATCGAAATAAGCGAATTCGGTCTATGAATCGTTCATTGTTTAATTATCGGTGGTTCGAGTGCAAGACAAATAAATCTGCATTAACCCTTTCCCAAACAAGTCCTGGTTTTGACGTCCCTATTAGAGAAGGCTTGGGAAAACATCGAAACAAAAGAAGAAACTGCTGATAACCAGCAGTTTCTCCTTTTGTCTCAATATTTTCTGTGCCATATTTTACACAAATCCCATCTTTAATAACATCAATTTTGTCATTTGCGGCAGTTTTTGAAGTGGATCACCCTAAAATTTTGACGTTTGGGAAGGGGTTAAGCTTAGCATTAGATCTAGCATTACATACTTACTTTTGGTGGCTATATTTACACAATCTAACACACATTAAGGCTAACTTGGCGTAGTTCCTGAATCGCTGTAACGGTGTGATGCGGGGCTGAAATGAAAAAAAAAGTAGATAGAGAAATGTGAGCAGAGTTACAGACTAGAAGGACTGAATGTTTTTCAAAATGCAATATTTCATTTATTGCACGGGTGGTAAACAGAGAAACTAGCTCCAAAAAGAGGTAGTTGCATAGAGCGAAAATTTGTAGGTCACGAACACATTTTCTAAAATTATTTCTTTTAAAGCGAGTTTTTGAGAAATCCGGCGATGCTGTAATATGAAGAAATGGTCGAAGTTTGTTGTGCACGGGAGTATACGGTATTAGAAGCAGGGTTTTAATACAATCATTGAAAAACATTTCAAAATCGAAAGTAAAAAAGGTATTACTTTCGATTTTGAAATATTTTTCAACAATTGTATTCAAACTCTGCTTAATAACACCGAATATTCTCTTGCACAACAAACTTCGACCATTTCTTCATATTACAGCATCGCCGGATTTTTCAAAAAACTCGTTGTAAAAGAAATAATTGTAGAAAAATGTGTTCGTGACCTACCTTTGTTTACAGATTTTCGCTCTATGCAACTACCTCGGTAGAGGCCGGATGTCACGAGGAAACAAAATACCGTTCACTCTTTTTGGAGCTAGTTTCTCTGTTTACCACCCGTGTATTGGTAATCAAATCCCGTGCAGTTGATACTCATTTGAATCGTCTCGCCGAGACGATTTAAATAAGTGCCCTCAATATAGAGTATCTAGCTGAAGTTGGCCTAAGAGGTTGAAAAGTGAAGAAAGATGCGATTTCTGTGTTTCAAGCCTAGTTTGTCACCACTGCGCCAAATGCTTAAATAATATAAATGTGCAAGATATGTTTGCTATTTTGGCATTTAATGAGTTTAAAAGGGCGGTGCAATATTAGCTACCTGAGAGTCATGTCCACGTAACGCACTTCTCGCCCTCATGGCACTGATTACCCGAGACATAGGTCTCGGCGTTATGCTAGCTGTTCTAGTAAGAGACCTCCTGTGTCCCACACCGAGACCCGTTGTTAATAACCTACAATTGTGACCTCGTATGTTTGTGTTCACAGTTAGACACGCACCATCGGAAGCTTTTGGAAAACATTAAGGGAAAAGAAGAAAATGCTGACAAGCAGCATTTTCTCCTTTTCCCTTAAGGTTTTTGGCTCTAAAACATACACGATATTATGCTATCCTGTTGCTAAAGTCACTTTTATAGAAGGCCATGGGGGGACATAGGTAAAGTGAATGGTGGGGATATGTACATAAGCTATGTAACCTATGTAAGCTACCTGGGAGTCATGTCCACGTAACGCACTTCTCGCCCTCATAGTACTGATTACTCGAGACATAGGTCTCGGTGTTATGCTCGTTGTTCTAGTTAGAGACCGTCTGTGTCCAAGACCGAGACCTGTCGTCAACAATCCACCATTGTGACCTCGTATATGCGTGTTGACAGTAAGACCTGCATCATGCTGGTCACCATTATCTATTTTTATTTGAACATTATCCATGTTGGAAGAATATTCCCTCCCTTCGTCGACAGTATCAAATGTAAGAACAGGTGCATGAATGGCATCATGTCTTCCTTTATCATTGTCTGTATCTTCTTCGACAATATCAAAAGAAACACCGCGCTCCATGGTACATACACTGATTGTTTCTGAATGTAGATCGTCAGCTTCACCATACTCCGAGTCGTCCGTAAGTTCATGGTCATGATGATGTGGTATTGGTATGTTGTACAGATTCTGTTTTACTCTACCTAGCAGTGTTTGTCCTGACTTGTAAGGTGCTAGCGTGGTTCTAAAGTTTGGTTCACGAGTGTGCGATAATAGTTTTACTTTCACATTATCTCTGTATTTCGACAAGTTCGTCAAAGCATTAGTCATTGATAACTTTTCTTCTCTGAACTTCATAGTGGCAGGCATTTTTATGCTTATTTACACAATTTAAAAGTTAAAAAACTAAATGTGACCCGTCACGCTAAAAGGGACCTTATCCGAACTCCAAAAATCCAAATTTTGATAAATTTGTCAGACCCAGCACATGTCAACCAGATCCAGTATGCGAAAAATGAACATATTGTATGATAGGGAAAACATTCCGGATTTAGAAAATTACATAAAAGTGAAAAGTGTCGGCCCTTGTCTGGCTGCGCGGACTGCGCAGACAGACTAGGGTCGATATTTTTCACACTTCCTATAAGGTCCCTTTTAGCGGGTCACAAATGTTGTTGTTTTCAAAACAAAGGTCTCGAAGAGATGTCTGAAGTGTGAAATAACAGATGTAGAATCATCACTTTCATTTTATGTATTTTTCCATACAACAATTTCAAACTTAGAATTGACTTGTCCCTACTACGGGCTTATCAAAAATCTTTTATACACCTTATTTTAGATAACAAAACAACCATTGTTGTCTAAAGCAAATAGAGCGTAAATTCCTCTTCCAACAACATTTGAAGCTTTAAAGCTTACTTAAATCTGAATCTCTTTAGTAAAATATATTTTGATAATTCCACTTTTGTGTTATCATCGCTAATAATTGATATCAATCGAACACTTTAAAGAAACACCACTGGTCACAAAACACCAATTAATCTAGGGGTCTTCATAACCTCATATTTGATTAGTAATCCAATTAAAAATGCGAGTTCAAATTTCAAATGTCACTAGCCATTCACGTTTACTTAATAAACTTGAATATAGTAACTTTCAATGGCAATTAGAAAAGGTGAACATTTACACATGGGATTAGTTACTCTCATTATTGATGTAAAAATGGCTCTTTCTGTACCCCAAAATGGACCTGCTTTATACTCGACTACAGTGCTGAGTGTTTACCCTTTCCAAAATAAGATTTGTTTCGGAAGATGCAAAGGCAGAAAAGTGTTTGGGAAAACATTGACACAAAAGAAGAAAATGCTGATATTGTTTCAATATTTTCTGCACTATTTTGTGCACAAACACAACCAAAACCGACATCCAGTTTGTCGTCTACAGCAGCTTTCTTTCGAAAAATCACTGTAAGTTTATGTCGTTTTAGAAAAACGGTAACATCTATTTTCGCCACCACTCAATGAAATGTTTTTAGTATTTTTGACGCCCCATTGCCAAATACGGCTGACTGAAGCACTAAGAACGAAATTGACATGCTTAATACAAGATACACAGTGCTGGCTATTTAATGTCCAGTTTTTAGCAACCACTCTATTAGATTAAAAAGCATATTTTGTCAAATTGCGACAAAACGGAGCTCATTGAAATCCAACCAATGAAAGGACTTAGATTATGCTGTTCTGTTTGACCTTTGACCACCAAAATAAGTAGACAACAAAATGCAACAAACTACGAATACAAAATTATTGTATTGCTCTAGATTTTGAATAACGACTACTTTATAATATTGTAACATACATAAATGTTCAAGACCTTCTTCCAATTACCCGGTATTGGATGCAAAATGTAGGAAAAACAGCCGTCACACATAGAAAATAGTTTTCTTAAGTATTTATGCGTTGATATACGTTGTCGTATATCACCATGTCTGAATATTTTGTTCTTTCTGCTTTGTGTTTATGTGAAACGTTTTTGTTCATTTCCTGAAAAACAGTTAACACAGCTTTGCCAGAATAAATGCTACGCCGTAAGATTATGTCTTCATCTTTTGTTACAATAGGTCCCCAAAAAACGTAGCAATATCCGTCGCTTACAACGAAATACTGACGATTTTTTACATTTTTCATGAATGGTCGCCATGGAAACCACAGTTTTACTCAAATCTAGTACGGTGACATACGTTTTTCATTTCATATTTGAAATTTCCATTAAATCTTACGCAAAATACCAAAATATAAAAAAAATCTATGAACTATTTTTTCCAAAAAAACTATAGAAAATGTCCTTAAAGGGCGACGGTAACAGATGGTCTAATTGCAAAAAATGAATTTTTTTGAAAAAATATGTAAAACTTTTGTGTAGACCACCTCGGGATGGTTTATAATATGCGATTCAGACAGAGAATGAGCCGAAATTACAAGACAGATAGCTGAATTTAGGGAGAATCCAAGCCTAAATTCAACCCCATCACTGATGGGGTTAGAATTATTTTTAAATTGTTGCGCATGCGCATACAGCGCGGACCATGATTCAAACGAGATTCATACTTAAATTTCAATATGACGTCATCATGTATGTTGTGACGTCATTTAAGAAAGTCGCATGTCCTACTGTTTTGACCTACTTTCGACATCGCTTCATGAATTTGGTATCAAATTGCGAAAAAATGAGTGGTTGCTTCAATAGTTTCTCGTAATCATTTAATCAGGTCATATAAAGCTTAAAAAGTGTACATTTCGTTTGTATTTGACAATTTTTGGGTCCAAATCTGGGAAATAGTAGCTTTTTTTAAGCTATAGTGGTGAACACTTAGTGGTAGTACTTGTATATGGATAAAACAAAGTGTTCCTGATGCTTTAAACTTATCATAAATCTTATCTTTGTTTATCTTAAATTTCGGTAAGATCTTAAACATTTTAAAATTTTAAAGAATGATCGATGATGTTTGACTACTGTATTAGGTAGGTCCAGTACCAAGTAGAACGTCAAACACGGCTTTATTTAAACAGTATCACTTTCCCATACATAGACCCTTAACTGTCATAGACAAGTACTAGTACTTTGTAACCCAGGCTTACAAGTTGTAGATTTATTTAACATATTAACATATCATCCCTTTCCCAAACGACAAAATTTTTGGGTGATCCACTTCGAAAATTGCCACAAATGACAAAATGGAAGTTATTAAAGACAGGATTTGTGTAAAATATGGCACAGAAAATATTGAGACAAAAGG
This sequence comes from Fragum sueziense, assembly GCA_963680895.1. Lineage (NCBI taxonomy): Eukaryota > Metazoa > Mollusca > Bivalvia > Cardiida > Cardiidae > Fragum > Fragum sueziense. Next base: position 23,590 of record CAVMGG010000393.1, read on the forward strand.
AGAAACTGCTGGTTATCAGCAGTTTCTTCTTTTGTTTCAATGTTTTCCCAAGCCATTTCTTTAAGGGACGTCAAAACCAGGTCTTGTTTAGGAAAGGGTTAAACATATAACCAGTTTGGACACTTTACAGGCAATGTATACCGAGATCAGTCTGCACAGAGTTGCAATCTGGTCTTGGCTTTTATTGGCTGTCATTTTCGAGATCTGTATAAATCAAATGAAAAGTCCACTTTGATTATAAAAATAAATTTGATGCCATTAAAATGTACACCTAAATATCATTTACGAACTTACAGGAATTCACAGGTTATTATTATTAGTAGAGGCTAAATAGATACTGTTTTAAATGGCTATTGTTTCCTTTGACGGTGCCTTTTTCCGGTTATTTTGGTTATTTTGAATTCCCGACCTTGATATGTGCATTACAGTTCTTGGATTATAAGAGAAGAATAAGGAAAAGTAAAGAAAAAAAGGTAAGTACCAAAAACTAAATACGAGTTCGTGCTTTATTTTCATGACAGAACATATGATTGTAAATACAATTAATGGAATAATGGAATAATTGATCAGTCAATAAAGATAAACTTCACGTGTAGTAATCAGAAGCAATAATTACTCAATTTCTTAATACGATCGTATTATTTTGAATGTTCGTGTTTACGGGTGCAGAAGGTCAACAAGTTATCGCAGAAGAAATCAAATCTATGACGTAAACAGGGATTCGGTATCATTTGACCCTTTTGAAACAAAATCTTGTTTTTCGACCTTCATTGCACCAGATTTAGGGAAAAGAAAACAATATTGTCTATAATGTATTTGATCAACCACAAGATAGATGATCATCCCACCATGGATTAGATTTTTTATTCCTAATAGTCCAATGAAACGGATGGATTCATTTGCTTATATTAAAGTGCACATAATATTATAAAAGACCAAGCACTCAATGAACGTAGTAAGCTTTTATATGTAAACATCTCATTATAAATAACATATTTTTGTTAAAACCTATTTGTTTTGCTTCACCAAAAATATGGTTGGCAAACGCATATTGTGCGCTTTTTGTCCATGGTTCTCGCCTTGTCACTATTCGTGATCTCTTAAAGGGGGAATGGCACTTAAAATCATGCAAATCTTCCGAGAACTTCGTACAAAATAAATATGTATTATGAAAATATGGCCTTTAAATTGCATCTATGCCAAATCTTAGCTTTCTATCTTGTGTATTGGCTAGGATGTCGACGGATTTAAAACCCTATATGTTCCATTATTGTAAATATTATCCCCGGGACAAAAAATCATGGGGTTTTAAATCCGTCGACATCTAAGCCAATACACAAGGTAGAAAGCTAAGATTTGGCATATATGCAATTTAAGGACCATATTTTAATAATATATATTTATTTTTTTGTACGAAGTTCTCAGAAAATTTGCAAGATGTTAAGTGTTATTCCCCCTTTAAGATTGGATTTGACTTGAAACCATGGTCCTTTTGTATAAAAGTCGGGTGTAAAATTGTATTTCAAGCAAAAAACCTGCAATATGACAATTTCCAGATTTAGGAATACGACATCGGATTTTTTCGGGTACCGTAAATGTTCGGCGATGTCCGCTCATTACCGATAAGTTACGAAGAAGGAAAACAACAAGAAACAACAACAAAAACAAAAAAAATATGTTGCCGAAGGCGCACGACGTCGCTCGAACAAAACCGACGTATTGTGAACCTCTATAAAAGATTTTCTACCTTAATCGAATGTAGATTAGCTATATTCAGAAAAAGTCATCTTTTCAGATGATATGTAATATTTATCAAAAGAAAGTCCTAATTATGTATAACTGAGTGATCGTGAGAAGTTTATCAGAAATCATCGACCTTCATTTACGCTGATTGACTTTTCATAATCGATACTCGATGGATTGAGAGTTAGTCCTTTTCCAAACGGAACAATTTAAGGATGGTCCGTTTTGAAAGCTGCTGCAGACGATGTAATGTTGATATAGATATGATTTATTTACAATTTAGCACAGGAAATATTGAGGCAAAACGAGAAAATGCTGATGACCAGCATTTTCTTCTTTTGCCTTAATGATTTCCAAAGTTTATTCTATTAGGGGCGTCTAAACCAGTTCACGTTTGGGAAAGGGTTAACCTGTCAAAATATCTACATATTATACAGTGGCAGCTCGATCAGATTATAGCGGAAATTATAATTAATTATGATAATTTCTTTAATGTCAAATTCTATGTTTATCTTATTTTTGCCCGGATTGGAAGCCATTATTAGAGGTTATCCACACATAAACTAACAGATTATACAGAGAGGCTTACACGAGAAAGAAACAGAAAGAAAGGTGAATGAAAAAGGAACAATGACTATTTGACATGAATATCTGACGATAATAGATCTCAGGAAACCAAAATAATAACAAAAATGAATCGAGCTGGGATCTTGGAAAATGTCCTTTAAGGCTTTGGAGCCCAATATGGTTCCATATCAGCTTGCGTATATACACAGTCTGACCTGGAACCATGTTGTTCTCCAACAGCTTTGTCATGGTCTGTAGCAAATATTGTGACAGTAACATGGAACAGCCTAATACGAGCCGCGTTCTTTAGAGCGAGATTTCTTAAGATTTCTTAAGGTGTTTTGGATAAAGCGTTTTTAAGACCGAGACTTTGACCGAGCTGTTCCGAATGCTCCATATTTATACAAATGACGTCATCATGACGTCATTTGTATAAAGTATGGAGCATTCGGAACACCGCGGTTTATGAATTATGGAGTGTTCGGAACAACTCGGTCAAATCTCTTTTATATTGTTTGTAGGCCTACAGAGTTGACCGAGGGGTTCCGCACGAAGTATAGGGTAATGGCGCCTCCCATTGAGCGTCTTAAAAATTTTGCTCAAAAGAACGCTTCATCCTAAAATATCTTAAGAAATCTCAAGATATCTCAAGAAATCTCGTTCTAAAGAACGCACCTCTTGAAACAGCTGTCGCAGATGCTGTAATGGACGTTTTTCAGTTCCCGGCTCAAATGTATAATGCTGAAAGAAAGAATACCAAAGAAAGACTGAAAAGATATAAACGGATTATGGATCTCTTTGATAAAGTAAAGTTTGTCACTGTTGCCGTCAATATTATCTTTTTATTTTCTGTTCTGTTGGTGTCATGCAAAGGGTCTTAAGGTCGATTAATGGAAACCATTTATTGTGGACAAATAGAGTATCGAAATCCTTTAAAGTAAACTATTTAAATTCGATTTCTCATATTTAGTTATTAGATTTGAACATTGATAAACTTTCTCTGGGTAAATATTCACATAACATAATTAACACAACTTATTTATGAACAACGAAATAACTGTTATTGACTCGTCACTGTTTAGTCGAAACTCATTCGCCATTTTATCTATGAATTTTCTGAAAGCCCACCAAAGTGAAACTGGAATTTATTATCATTATGAGCAAAGATGTGGAATATATTCCACAGAGTTACAGATAAGGGGGAGTGAAAGTATTTCAAAATTTTTCTATTATTGTTCATCGAGACGAAAGTCGTTTCATTTCTTGTATTATACATTAGAGAAAGAAAATATTATTTTGTTTGCATCAGAAGTGCTCTAAAAAATAAGCGTTGATCTAATTAAAATGGGACTATTTTCTTATTCTTTCTTATTAAAATGGGACTATTCTTATATTCTTTCGATCTCATAACAGAGGCGATATGCAAGAGCCTCTGTGAAAGAGATTGGAATGAGATTGATCACAAATAAGCAAATAAGAAAGGTAACTCTTATCACTGATTTGAAAGTGGTATTTTAAGAGTTGCCGTTCCTGAAACATTAACACCGAAATTGGATTTTTGCTCCGTTCTTTAAATAGCGGATGGAGGAGGGGTGGTGGTCGAGGCTGGGTAAAGATATTGGATTAGTTCAATCCTCTCCAAAACAAGACCGGGTTTGATGTCCCCAGTTAAGTAGACAGTTTTGGAAAAACATTTAGGCGAAAGAAGGAAATGCTGATAATCAGCATTTTCTTCTTTTGCCGGAATATTTTTAGCTTAATTGTACACGTTTCCTTTCTTTTTCAACATCTATTTTGTAATTTTCAGCAGCGTTGGTCACCCTTAAACCATGTCGTTTAGGGTTAAACCATTACAAAATCAGATGAAGCTGCCTAAGACGCTATTATTGCCACAATGGATTCAGACCAGGATGATAATATTATAACCTATGCCTATCACCCCAAAAAATGTAGCGACAGAATTTAACACACCTCGAGAGTTGTAGAGTTACAATAAACACAAAAAAATGTATTGGAACAGAGCTACAGATAAGATAATCCGAGTCTTCTCTGATGTAAATAAGCTCTTTGATATTTTGATTTTTCGCTATTTTCGTAAATAGCGAAAAATCAAAATATCAAAGAGCGTATTTACATCAGAGAAGACTCGGATTACAGATAAGAAAGAGTGAACGCCACAAACTGCATCATTCAACTTGTTCACCAAACACTATGTTGTGAGTACTAATTGTGACGATTCTGATAAGTACCTTCAACATAGGATTTGGAATTGGAGTCACAAAGTTAGGATGTCTTTTCCCCCTCTTATCAATAGACCTGGTGGAATTCTAACTGTTATGTGGAAGCGCGAGCATCGTGATGTCATACGCAGACGCAAAGCACAAGCAAAGTGCATTTACTAAACTACCTCTTCGTAATAAATTGAGTGCGTCCTGAGCGGTGCAACCTTTCTTTTGTAGAATATAACAAACATAGTGAACGTTGCAACCAAAAGACAACGTTAGCGTTTAATTTACCATGTGAATCTAGAACTACCCACCTTTTTGACTTTAGCAATCCATTTGGACACGGCACCTCCGACTGCTAGCCCTCCGGTCGTAATGTGCATTAACTTGGAGAGTCGTCGAGCCTGAAAATAGTGCCAATGTTAACCCTTTCCAACACATTTAATACGCTTTGTGACGTTCCATAAAATAAAGGCTTTGAAAAACATTGTGGAAATGAAGAAACTGCTTGTGACAAGCAATTTCTTCGTTTTCTATAGTGTTTTCTATCAAAAACAACAAATCAAATTAGATTTTCATCATTCGAAAGTATTGTCTGCAACATCTTAGAATTGCCACGGATGACACATGGAAATTGACAAGGGTATACCACCATCAATTTCCGTAGCCACGAATGAGGCAATAAATGGTACGAAGTGTTTGGTATCTAATGATGGTTGGAATGCCTTAACCCATTCCCACATACTGACTATTTTTGACTCCTCAAAAGATAAAGGCTTTGGAAAACATTGTGGAAAATGAAGAAATTGCTTGTGACAAGCAATTTCTTCTTTTTCCACAATGTTTTCCACCCAATAAGACAAACACAATTTAAATTTTATTCACTTGAAATTGTCTTCTGCGACACTTTTGAATTTGGACCAGCCTAAAAGTAAGCTGTTTGGTAATGGGTTAAGCGCATTCTATCTGGACACATGCTTCCCTGAATACAACAGCAGCTTTTGGTTAATATCCCAGCTTTCAATGAGAAAACATATCGGACCAATCTGATTCAAACCCGGTGTAACTTAAAGTGACATCTGACAGGCACCAGCAAGGGATCATCTTCTACAAACTTGGAAAACCCGTAATCGGCTGTATTTACTCTAACTGATCAAAGGTCTTATTATACATGTATATCATTTTCCATGACAAGTACGTGCAATTTAATGGTTTTGCACTTACATGTGATGCCCACATGGTCTGGTTTACGGCTTAAATCGCTCTCAGAATCTATAAAGCTTTTATTCGAGTGATCAGAAGAAAATGTTATAGAAGCTAACCGTTTACTGGTCATTGTCAGGTGTTACTGTTAGGTAACATCGGATTTTAATCAGATTGCATTTTGAGTTTGAGTTTGAGTTTATTGGGGTTTTACGCCGTTTTCAACTACCAGGGTCATATCGCGGAGGCTGGAGCACCTACCCATGGATTCCTGTTGTTTCTCAAACCAGTACTACCACATTACCCTTACCGAGCCTCCAGCTGCTCGCCCACTTAGGTTAACGATTTCAAACCCATTGGTGGGTGACAATTTTGTCAGATAGAGATTGCATTTTGAACATACCCGTCTATATTCGGCCTCTTTGTTAGATTCAGATCCTGCGTTTATGCGTTTTTTCTCCTCTAACTGATTCTCAAGGTCAATAACTCTCTGAAGTTTCCTTTTCCACTTTACTCCCATGTTCAAATAAGAATTTGTTAAGATTTTGATATTGCTTACGAAATCGAATTCAACCAATGAGCTGCAACATAAATATCCTCAAAATATACTTTATCCAACATCTGTGACTTAGATGTTTGTCAAATATCAAAATTATTTCGATTTGAAAAACAGTTTAATAGTTCTAGATAAAGCAATCATGATGCAATGAATTGTCACCTCGACAATTTTTATAGTTAACAGAACAATGCCTTTGATTGGTGCTGATTGAAACCAGCATCTGTAGAAAGTTTGAAACTAAAATATCCAGAATAAAAATTCCTTGTGAAACATTTATAAGTCTTCACTTTTAATATTGTTCGAATTTGTAAGTAGATTGTGACTAAATATCTTACATTTGATAGTTAATCTAGTCATTGAAAACCACCGAGCGTGCATATTTCGTAAGCTAGATTAAGAACGCATCATAGACTCACTCATACATTTACTTTATCCCCTTTCAGAAATTTATAGAGGATATAAATGATTTTTGCGTATTTTCTTTAATGTTTATGACAAATGATGATGGTTGCATTTCGCTGCTTTTCATCCAAAACTTCCCAAATACAGATTGTTTAAACGTGTAGCTACGAGCTTTTTGTTGCAAAGCCACGATTTTCTAGCATCGGTTTCCATACGATATTTTTAAGTTGCTTCACAAAGTTTGTTACACAATTAACGTCATTGCGGACTAAGGACATGTGAGGTTGCCTTTTAATTACGTTTCTTTCGTACGAGAGACGTGCAGCTGGAAGCTAGGAAATGATGTTTTGGTAGCACTGGTGAGAGAAACTGACAGTTTAGAACCGCGTTTAAACACACGGAGACGCCCTGATTGTATCAGAATCGTATTTAGTATCATCGGAATCACTATAATATCAATGTTTGTGTAAATTCATCCCCTTTTCGTATGAAATTGAACCATGAAACAGATTTCTAATTGAAAGATATCTGATTTCTTATTAATCATGTATCCGCAAGACCGATACAATTATATAGGCGTTCAATGAACCGGCAGAATTTCATAAACTTTTAAAACATTTACATAAAGTTTTTATACGCTTTTCATATTTATCAATACAGAATTTTAATATAGTTCCCTCTTCAAGTTTTAAAAGTCGCCGCCAGGTCTTCATTAATTTAGTGACGCTTTTGTTTGTTGACCCAACATTAAAAGTGGGCAACACTTTAACAGTTTACAAGGCGAAGAAACATTTTGTTATCCACTTTAAAAATAATTAGCCTTTTAACTGGTGACAGAGGCAGGAGGCACATGAAAAACGGACCTCCCTTGGATCTCTCTTTCACATATTCTTTAAAATCAAAATAGTCTTAGACCATCATGCAGCTTTTTTCATATCTGACCTAGCTCGAACCGCCATTGAGAAAATGTTATTCCCCCTCTCCCAGAACAAAGTCTGTATCTAAGACTGGCAAAATATGAATCTAAGTTTATTCAACAATGAAATTTTGACCTGCGTAGAGAAAGAAGCATTATAAATCTAGAAGTAGTAATTTAGAAATAATGATAGCTTTCGTAACAGGAGAGAGCGGATTTGGTACGCAATGAATGGTTTTTTGGTAACAAGTGCGATTCTATTCTAAAATACAGAGCTACAGATAAAGTGGTGTTAAAGCATTCCATATGTTTTATTTCAAATCCAATCCCTATGTTGTGGGTATTCATTGGAATCGTCTCGATGAGACGATTTCAATGAATACCTACAACATAGGATTTGGTGAACAATAAAATATATTTTACATTTTTGAAAAGTCATTACCCCTCTTGCTTCTAGCATTGTGAAATACATGTGTTTGCATAAATGTAATGAATAACCATTGTATTGCTGCAATGAAGCCCACTGACCCATTCCCACACAAACACTGGCATTGACGCCCTTAAAAGAACTGGCTTGGGAAAATAATAAACCAGAAGAAGAAAATGTTGGTAACCAACATTTCCTCTTATTGGCCCATTGGTCTCTACGTAAGCTTTCAAAGGAAAAGTATGTACTCTTCGTTTTAGAGAGGGTTCAAGAAGAAAATTTTGATTAATTCTTGATATCATTTGTTTTCACTGCTACATACGAGGTCGTCTCTTTCAGGACTAATTTTGAACAGGGTTAAATAAGAAGGCAGATGACAGGTTAGATATTTGACCCGTCTAGGTTACATTATGGGGTGTGTCAAGCCTAGAAAGTCCGCGTGAACTTCACAGATTGACTAGAATCGACAAGGGCGGATCCAGAATTTTTTACCGGGGGGGGGGGGGGGTCCAAGCCTAAGATTTTTTTCAAGGGGGGGGGGGGGTCCAAGCTCAAATTATGGCTTAAAATGCAATAATTGTGTAACGTTACACTTAATTTATATAGTCAAATTTTAATTTTCGGCCAATGCCAGGGGGGTCCAGACCCCCGACCCCCTCTAGATCCGCCCATGAAATTGCGTCTACATCACGTAAAAAAGACACGTGATGTGGTCGTGAAATGGATGCGATGTTGTGTGTGACCGTGCCTTTGATAATACAGGTCGGGACAAGAAGAAATTAACCAGAATTTGAACATACATGTATAGTACATGTAAGCATAATGATTATACTAGTTTTACAGACTTTCCAGCTGGCACCTTTTAGCGTCAATGGTTACATATAATTATGTTGTACGAATATGAACTTACCTTCGACAAACGAAAGAAGTCTGAGAGCCGTCTACCGGTTGACATTTTTATTTCTCTATTTTTTCTAAATGTAGCCAGTTCCATTGCAAATGTATCCGATTTTCGACGCCACTGAGAACACGCTCTTCCCTTTTTATCCTGCATAATAGATCCGTCATTGTTCGGAACAGTGAGTGTCGAACTATACAATTTCATATTTGAAGGCAAATGTTTAGATCCTGATTCTGGTGGGTGTATTGAAGAGTAATCCTGGCTATTTTCATCTGGTGAAATAACAATTTTAATTTGTGTTCCCTTTTCATCTTTTTGTTCAATTTCGTCACTATTTTCGCTATCACTGTCATCGTTATGTGTTCCATTTTCCACTAGATTTGAAAGCTCTCTGAATTGCTGTAACGATGGGGATAACATTGGGACGCTGCATCGGCGTCCCGAGAATCTAGTTCCGGTTAGACTGCGTCCCACATTGTCTTTGTGTACTGTTATGGGTGTGTACCCGTCTGGTGTGATCAATGAACCCTTGTATCCCCGCGTCTTTAATTGGATAGATGACGGCGGCGCCAGGGGCATTTTCAATAACTTTTAAAGTCTCTATAATTAACTTTAGACGCCCAAGTTCTGTGTCTGTTTCAATTGTCTGAAAGAAATGACATATATCATATAGCAAAATAATCTGATGAATATGTTTTCTGTTTTTGTTGTGATTAACGAAACCTTGTATGGCCGCGTCTTTAACCTTTTCCCAAATAAGGTCTGGTTTTGACACTCCTATTAAAAGGCTTGGGAAAATATTGAGACAAAAGAAGAAAATGCTGGCGACCAGCATTTTCTCCTTTTGTTTCTATATTTTCTGACAATTGGATACATGTATATGGTGACGGTGCACCTTTAATAGCCTATTTTTGTTTCAATTGCCTGAATGACTGGATACGATACGGCTTAATGATTTGTTGAATGATTTTGCAAATTGTTCATGACTGTGATGAGTGAACCCTTATACCTACGTATATGGTGGTGATGCCAGAAGCATCTTCAATTACTCAATTTTGTCTGCTTCATTTGTCAGAATGAATCTAAATCATGCAGAAAAATAATCACATTTTGCATTTTTCCACGAAAGCAAATCTTTATTTCACTTTGAAAATCAAAAAAGTAATAACAATCCTTTCATTTTCGTTATAATGAAAGAATCTTTATTTCACTTTTTAAAACAAAGAAGTAATAATAATCCTCTCATTTTCGTCATAATGAAAGAATACTTCCATTTAACTATTTTGTCAGTACTTTCAAGTTAATCTAAAAGATATCTATTGTTAAATGTTTCAAGGAATTATCAAATTAAAGATCGAAATGTGGTTTTGATTCAATTGATAGCTATAAGATACATAAATCATGTTACAAAATTATCGTTTCATTTGAGTGACATGGTTTTATCGAATGAATAAACTGGTAATTAAAGTACATAATAGTAATTCCATATGGAATATATTAATGCCGTGTCACTTTGCAGTATAACTTTGTTGGGCCACCAAGCTTGAGTTTCTAGACGGGTAGTCTACCCCCGTGTCTTTTACTCTTTCCAAAAGTACACATTTTAGCATTGTCCAAATTGAAAGTAGTTGTAGAAGACAAAAAATGATTAGAGTGCAGAAAATATCCATATCATAGAATGCCAATACACGTTTATCAGCATTTTCCTCTTTTCCTGTAAAAATTCTAAATCCATATCCGACAAAAATATGTTGTATATGCTGATTATCAGCGTTTTATCCTTTCGTCTCTATGTTTCTAAACCCTTTTCCACGACGAATGTCAAACAAAATCAGTTCTCATTTTTCGGGGTTTACAAACTAAAGGCTATCAATAGAATCTTTCGCTGTCGGAAAACGACGGACTTGTGTTTTTCTCTGTTTTTGGCTAAACTGAGAAATGTATTACCCCATTTTTGTGTATACATCGTAACGTAATTTAACAGTTAGAAATCCTTTTTCTTTTGATGACCCTGGCTAAACATGCTTTGGTATAAAAAACATACCGGTAGCCAGCATTTTCTTCGATATCAACATTTTCTTCATTTAAAACCAAAATGGAATTTATCACCCATAAAGCTCCTTTCAACTTGCATTTATCCATAATAAGTTCATCTAGGAAAGGGTCAAATTGAAAATGTCGGTATAAATATTCCTGCGATATGGGTGCGCATGGTCATCACAAAAAAAAAACCCGAAGCAACGGCGACTACTGCAATAAAAACAAGAGCTCCGCAGAGCGGCGCATATACGCCCGAGAGGGGATTGTCAGTAAAATTGGCATTTTTTTTTTCAATTCAAGGGCAGATAATTCAATCAGGAAAAGTTATCAAAATTTTGTTCGCACAACCAGACACCATAGATTCATTTTGGCTAGTTTGACTAAATTCTGATTGAAACTGTAGAAGTTGCGCACACGAGAAAATGGGCATTTTTCCTTAAATTCAAGGGCTGATAATTCTAGAACGAAAACAGTTATCTAAATTCCGTAAGCGGTGTGCACAACTAGACACCATGGAGATTTATTGTGGCAAGTATGATCAAAACTGTAGGAGGATTTGCGCACACAAGAAAATGGGCATTTTTTTAATTCAATGGCAGATAATTCAATAACGAAAAGAGTTATCTGAATTCCGTAAGCAGAGTGTACAACTAGACACCATTGAGATTCTTTGTGGCAAGTTTGATAAAATTCCGATCAAAACTTTAGGAGGAGTTGCGCACACAAGAAATTGTTAACGGACGGGAAGGTGGATGGATGCCATAACATAATACGATCCTTCGGCCGTATAAAAGCTTGAAGTAAGTACAGAAATACTAGTGGTGCATGATTGTTTGCATTTAAAAATGTCGGTATAAATGTTCCTGCGATATGGGTACTTATGGTCATCACCAAAAACGAAGCAACGGCGACTACTGCAATAAAGTAAGAAAAAAAAGCATAAAGTTAGTACAGAAACAGTGTGCATGATTGTTTACATTTTAAAAGTAGGCAGGATACATGTACATACAGTGTTCCGTATCATTTACGTTAATGTCAAACATAATACTTCACATCTTTGATCTATATTTGTTCGTAATTGTGTGCATTGTAAGAACGACTTGAGGCTAAACTATTTAGTCTTTGAAAGGAGTTGCAAACGGTTTTAAAGGGGGAATGGCACTTAAAATCATGCAAATTTTCCGAGAAGTTCGTACAAAATAAATATGTATTATGAAAATATGGCCTTTCAATTACATCTATGCCAAATCTTAGCTTTCTATCTTGTGTATTGGCTAGGATGTCGACGGATTTAAAACCCCATATGTTCCATTATTGTAAATATTATCCCCGGGACAAAAAATCATGGGGTTTTAAATCCGTTGACATCTAAGCCAATACACAAGGTAGAAAGCTAAGATTTGGCATATATGCAATTTAAAGACCATATTTTAATATATATTTATTTTTTGTACGAAGTTCTCGGAAATTTTGGAAGATGCTTAGTGTTATTCTGCCTTTAAGTGGTTGTTCAAATATTTGAAATAAGTGCACATCATAACACAAAAAATGGAAAATTTGTAATTATCCGCAGTTTTCATTTTTTTTTATTCAATAGTTTCCAAAACTATTTCAACCACGAAAGTCAAAACTATGTCTTCTTTTAGAAAGACTTTAGAAAGAAAGCAAATAAGCGAGAACATCACCATTCCTCACCAAACAATGTGTATGCGCATACTTACTTCTAACTGGACATAACTCATATTAATTAGTCTCAAAGCCATAGGAGGATGTCAGTTCAATCGCATGTACATGTATTTAAAAAAAAAGGATACATGTATTTTTTTTTTTCAAAAAAGCAAAGCAAAAACAAACAAACAAAAAAAAAACTATTCGTGGAAAACGCCATTCCCAAATGTGTAAAAATTCATCAAGCCCCATTTTTATTCCATTTTCGAAGGCAGTGGTTCTATCTCCATTCTTTTCTTGACGAAGAGAATAGAAGAATGGTACACAATGGTCCACAATGGAAATAAGGGATCACAGATCTCTTATTTGTGTTACCCCAGGTTTGGATAGGGCAGATATGGGTTGTATAAAATAATGTGATACGCTTTCTCGTTATGTTTTATCTACCATGTATTGTCATCATCTTTTACCAAATATAATCTATCTATCTCTATCAACAATGTGGAGGTATGCAATACTGAACTTCAGAAGATGCCTCCAAATCACATGTAAGAGTATAATTATTATTTAGAATTGGTGAGATTTTTTTTATAGTTTAAGTGGCCATTTAAAGGAACTGAAATTGAAATCGCCATATCCAATGGGGAGAATCACGTGATTGACAATGGTATTTGACAAGAAAAAATGGCGACGAAATGACCGCTTCGGAGTGAAAACTCAAACTTTAGAATTGGTATGTACTCAGTCTACGTAGTTTCTCAGACAAGCCACATATCCTAAAGTGCCCGCTGTTGTCTATTGTTTTCACAGATACCCAACTTTCTCCTGTCTGTTGCAATGGGGAGAATCACGTGATTGACAATGGTATTTGACACGAAAAAATGGCGACGAAATGACCGCTTCGGAGTGAAAACTCAAACTTTAGAATTGGTATGTACTCAGTCTACGTAGTTTCTCAGACAAGCCACATATCCTAAAGTACCCGCTGTTGTCTATTGTTTTCACAGATACCCAACTTTCTCCTGTCTGTTGGCTGTATTTAGAGAACACTTAAAGAATATTTCAAAAATTGCGAAAATTTTGGATGTGTGTTAAGCACGTCGCATTATATTTACAGCTTTATTTCTTACACAAAGAACTCTCTGATCACATTTTATACTTCCAGACCCTTTTTTATCGATGGCATTTCTTTCTAGTCCATTTACAAGGTCCGTTTTGTCTTTTTTAAAGTTTATTTACGAAACAGATATTAAAGGGGCTCATTCTATGTTTTTATGCTTCCGAACTGTTCGGGAACTCATATTTGTGCATGGAAAAACAATTAGCAATGGATAAAAACCTCAATCTCGGCGAAAAAACAGTTTTCCTTTGCTATAGATCAATCCTTTACAAGTGTGTGTACACATTCTATTTTTACTTCAAAACAAGACAAGGTCAAGGTCAACGAGACACACCTCCGCGATATTAACACACCGTACAACCAGCTGTGTGGATGACTGTGACCTTATTTGCGAGGAATACGTAAAAATGTTTATTTTGTACAAGCACTGAACATTTATACGCGTATTTATCAACTATAGAATACCAAAGATCCTTTCGTTTATTTATAAAAGTAAATTCATTTGACCTACCATGCACATGACATCAGATGCCGAATCTGTCTTCGCTGACTTTCTACGCAGCCGGTTGTACGGTGTGTTAAATCTCGCTGAGTACATATGACGTATCTCTGACGTAATTGATTTTTGAAGGTTGGGCATATGTAGCCGTTACAAAACAAAAACAAGGACGACCAGCATGTTATTAATTGACTTGGATTTTAATACTTAATAAAGCCCGACGAGTGGTAACAATGGACATAAATGATCTACCCCTTCAGGTTGCAAATTTCATACGTTATTTCTGGTTTGTAATTATTGTGCCATTTGTATTTTCGACAGCCTAGCTCGTCCCCCTTTAAACACACGTGCAGTGCTGTAGTGTTTGGCACGCCGAGTTCTAGTGAGTGTGATGTTAAACACGCACACAGTTGCTCGTGCACTAGGAACGCCACGGATATTGGACAATTTTTTTTTATTCATGACCCAATATGATTGAAATCCAGCGTTAATTACAGTAACATATGGCAGACATCGTAAGGGGTAATTTTTTATGAATTGAAAAAAAAACCAAACGAAATCGACTATAATTGCTCTAACTTATCAAATCTCTTGTTACATATAATGTTCCATGACAAATACGTTTAAACACAATTAGTCTGAACTGAACTGTTGACCTGTCCTCGTTGCCTAGTTTATGGTTTAAATCGCTTTCAGAATATTTGAAAGTGTTTATTTAATTGGTCAGAAGAAAATCTTGTAGAAGATTACCCTTTATTTGTCCATGTTAGATTTTACTGTCACACGCAAACCGGATAATTAGTGGATTGTTTATAACCTATGTGCCATTTATTGATAAAACTATTACCTTTTTAACTGCTTTCAACATATACCATTACAATTTGCTTCTTTTTTTTCAGATGACTTGAAAGAAGTCTCGGCTTTCATGACATAAGCCAAAAGTTAGACGAAATACACAGTCTGGAATCAAGAGGTAGCAATCAATCCCTTAAAAATCGGAAATTCAGATAAAGAGTCCTTACAAATCTCCATTGTACCGAACTTCACCTGGTAATTCATCGTAATGTAGTGCTTCACCATTGAAGAAACTGTAAAAAAAAGTTAAGGCAACAAAGCAGTTATACAATTCAGAACTTACATCTGAGAATGCTGAATCCGTGCCTGATTTTGGATTTCTTGATCAAAATTCTGAAAATAATGACTTAACCGGAATTCTTGAACAGATCTGTGAGTTACTTCCGTCTGTCGCCAGGAGTGGATAGGACATTATTTTTTTCAACAAGTGAAAGAGTTTTCCCATTGAATATCACTTCATTGCTCTTGTTTGCAGACACAGTAAAGTGGTTTGAAAATGACACCAAAACAGACAAAAACCTCCTGGAAACATGAATATAGATCTAGACACTTTGGTGAAAGGTTAATAAATTTTATGAGTGGTGCGAAGAGCTATGGTGATACTGTCATGAAAGTTTGTTGGCGTGGTCAGTACTCTCTTACATACAGATCTGCAGATATTAATTTTGCCGTTCCAAATTCGAAGATTCTCCGATCAATTAATCCGTATGATGTCGCTGGAGAAAAGAAGAAGAAGAAAAAACAGGTATATATGGAGACTTTACGACAGTTTTGGCCTAGAATCTTCAATTGAAATCAGCCTGTCTTGCGTATGACGGCAAAAAAATAAACATGGGTTAACGGAAGAATTTGTTATTGTGGATCTATTAGGCTTCAAAAAGGAAGACAATTTAGTGATGTTATAAACTATCTTTCAAAAACCCCTTTAAGTGACAGTCTTGTTCTCTTACAGATAGTAACAAAGCTAACGTCACACTTTATTGGATAGAATTGAACCCAATTCTATCATATCATTGTATTGCATGTGAAATTGATTCATTTCTATGCCGACAGTGTAAAGTACATCAGACCTTACTAAAACAGTATTTTGACACTCTCAAATGTACATTTGCCCAATACTGTGCCAGACTTTAACTGTGCATAGTACAGATGTAATCTTTTAAATGTTCAAAAGATTTCAGTCCACAGAATATATCTCCGTAAACACAAATCAGTCAATTATATTCTACATAATTATGGTACATTTGCGTGTTTAACATCACGCTCACAAGAACTCGGCGTGCCAAACACTACAGCACTGTACGTGTGGTTAACATCTTTTTCGAAAATACGCTTAACAAAGACAATATGGGTCATGTAAATGGACTAGAATGAAATGTCTTCGATAAAAAAGGGTCTGGAAATGCACCGTGTGAACAGAAAATTCTTTCGGTAAGAAGTTAAGCTGTTAATATGATGCGACGTGCTTAACACACATCCAAAGTTTTCGCAATTTCGAAAATATTCTTTAAGTGTTCTCTAAATACAGCGACCGGATAGAGGAAAGTTGGATATCTGTGAAAACCTTAGACAATAGCGGGTACTTTAGGATAGGTGGTGTTTCTGAGAAACTACGTAGATTGAATACATACCTTTCTAAAGTTTGAGTTTTCACGCCGAAGCAGTCATTTCGTCGCCATTTTTTCGTGTCCAATACCATTGTCAATCACGTGATTCTCCCCATTGATATCAATTACAAATATTACGAGGATCTAAATGTGAATGTGCAAAAAATATTTTTTACTTATATCAAACAAAGTTTGGCTAATTCAAACCTGGAGAAGGTTTTCAACTTTTGATGCAATGATCAAACTTACCAATGTGTCGTTGCACCTAGTCGAGATATTAGTACTAGGATTATCAAGAGAAAAAAGAAATATCGTCGCTTTTCATCGAAAACCTCGTAACTGCAGCTTGTTTTTCAGTTAAGAGGTTTTTGTTGAAAAGCCTCGATATATACTTATTTATGAAGGAAATCGAATGACAATACAAAAAATGATGATAAAAATACCTTAATCTTTCCAAATATTCCAAGATAGTTTCTTTAATTTGTTATTCTACCACTTATCAATGAAATGCCTTGTCAGATTTACAATGTGCCTCTCGTTGACAAGATTTCCCGATAAGAGAAAGTGACACTCAATATATACATCATGTATTATATTGTAATTGTAAACAAGCTAAGAAATGCTAACGACATCCAGTTTTACAAAAGTTCAATGGAAAAATATATAAACAATATTTGCCACATGCGAGAAAGCTTGAATAAGCTGAGTTTACGGTTTTAATGCCACTGACGATATGCCGATTCGGTTATTTTCTGCAAATAATAAGAGTAGATCTGAATGTAATGTTATCCATATGCCATTCGCATTATTTTTGTTTTTATCACCCAATAAATAAATAAATTGTCTATGTAATAAATAACGATTCCATCTTGGTTTCACTATATAAGGAATGACAGCAAGTGTTTATGTCACATATTACATTATCAATATAAACGAGCCTGGACAATTATTACTTAGGACATGCGAACTTAAATAGATTTTCAAACCAATAGGACAAGTTGGTAAATATGCCAATGATGTAAACAATATTGTTCGAGTTAAACAATATTATGTCATGAAAACGGTTTTGCCAGACGGCAGTTTTTCACAGCTGTCCTGATTCAAAGATGTCGCGAAGGGCAATTTCAAATGAACAGAAATTTACATGTTCATTAGATCTATTTCTTAGTAGAATACATTGTGGAAAATGAAGAAAACCAATGCCTTGTCAATAGCAATTTCTTCATTGTCTGCAGTTTTTTTTCAGTCTTTATATTCTATTACGTTAAAAAACGCGATTATGTGGGTATGGATATATTGTATTAAGGTAGAATACCCGAAATAGGGCCGTTTTGCGATTCATAAAACATATGATTTTTATTCGAGCGGCGTCGTTACGTATCCGAACTGATACGGGCGCGGTCGTAAACATTCGGCGGTGGAAATTTCCACCGCCGAATGTTTTCGACGTCGCCGGAATAATTCCGCCGTCACGCGAATCTCTTTAGGGGTAAACTACCTTAAGCACTGGTTGTTTGTTAGTAGCATTTTAGCAGACTGGCAGGTAATAAGGTAGAATACTCGTAATGCGGCCATTATGAGATTCATACGACGCCATGAACGTCATGAACGTTGCACAGTATCCGATCTAAATGTTTATACAGAAAAGTTACGAAGCAGAAACGTTTCGCACTTTCTGCCGTCGAATGATTTAACCCAATCCCACACTATGACTATTTTTAACTTCATGCAAAATAATGGCTTTTTCAAACATTGTGGAAAATGAAGAAATTGCTTGTGACAAGCCATTTCTTCATTTCCTACAATATTTTCTACCCCAAAAGCCCCCAAAAGTTTAAATTTCAATTACGTGAAATTGTTGGGTGCAACATCTTTAAATTTGAACAAGTCTAGAATGTTTCCGTCTTGTAATTGGTTAAAAGATAACGCTAGAAAAAATGTCATTATTGTGTGAATCTCTATTAAACGTATTCAACCTTCTAAAATATCCGTTAAACGGCACACCTTTCTTTTGATTTGCCGTAGGATAACGACTTAAAACAAAAGAACAAATGTTTAACTTATCATATGCAGTCGCTTCTCGTCAAAAACCTCGTAAGTACAGCTTGTTTAAAGCTCTTGTTACGATTCTTAAGAAAAGCAGAAAATTTTACAGCTAATTGTAATGACAAGATTCTACACAAATACACAATCTGATTTTAGCTAATTGTTTTATACTATTGACCAGGGCGATTAAGTGCTTTCACTTTTCACCCTTTTTTTCTTAATTTAACAATAGGCCCTACATCCCATGCCATGTTGACCCCGATATATACAGGAGTATACCGGTATTGCATCTCAAAGCGCCAGCCAGCAACGACCAAGATCAGCCTGCATAAGTTAGCATAATTATCTGAACAATCAGACCTTGTTCTAAAGGCCACGCTTATTTTAACCTTTTTTTACAGCTGCTGCAGAGTAGAATATGGATGTTGGTACAGATAGGTTTTGTATATGTAGCACAGAAAATATTGATGCAAAAGGAGAAAATGCTGATAATCAGCATTTTCTTCTTTTGCCTCAACGTTTTCCCAAGATTAGTCTATCAGGGACGCCAAAACTAGGTATTGTTTTGGAAAGGGTTCATTCGGCACGAACACGTTTGATAATTTCCTAAACAAGACACACTTGTGATATCTCTGAGGATGAATATTTAAAGAATTTTCTTCTTTTCCATAAATTATTTCTATGGCAAATGACGAAGATTGTCTTGAATTATATCTCTTAACATCTGAAATTTCTTTTATTTATTTCAAATGAAAACCTTGTTGTTTGGAGTATGTAAAATAACTTTTTGTGACCAGTACTTATCGTCGTTGTAAATGCAAAACCTCGTATCTCGTTTTTGGAAAATTTTAAAGGGGAGGGAAAAAGTGTAATAATTTTTGCCAAACTGGAATGCTTTGCTTGAAATTTGGACACACTGTTCACAAATAATGGGTCATTAATACTGGTTAGTAAAAGTATCTCAAAACCTACGAGAATTGTCTAAACTGGACACACAAGTTTGTACTTTGAAAATCGCAAGAATCGACATACGAGGTTTTGCATTTACACCGACGTTATATAGTTCAATAGTTATTTAAAAGACAGTATGCCAAGATAGATACTTTCCTCGTTTGTATCTTGTTACTTGTAACGTTTGTATGATAAGCCTTTGTCGGATTCAAGTGGATATTGATTAAACTGGCATAAGAAATCCCTGGAAGACAAAGTAAATAGACTAACCCCAGCAACACAGCTGAAATGTGATACAACTCGGCATAACACCCCTTTCAAACATTTAACCTTTTTTCAAACCACACATGACTTTGAATTCTTGTTAGAAAATGCTTAAGAACACATTGAGGCCAAAGGAGAAAATTCTAGCAATCAGCATTTTCTCATTTTGCTTTGATCCTCATTCTCTTCGTTACACTGCACAATAATCATATCTTGATCAACTTCTATTTTATAGTTGACTGCAGCTACTCGTATTGTATCTTATATTATATATATTATGTATAATTATATCAATATCGTATTTCTGGATTATGCTTAAAGCTACCATTTCCCAGATTTGGACCCAAAAATTGTCAAATACAAACGAAATGTACACTTTTTAAGCTTTATATGACCTGATTAAATGATTACGACAAACTATTGAAGCAACGAATCATTTTTTCGCAATTTGATACCAAATTCATGAAGCGATATCGAAAGTAGGTCAAAACAGTAGGACATGCGACTTTCATAAATGACGTCACAACATACATGATGACGTCATATTGAAATTCAAGTATGAATCTCGTTTGAATCATGGTCCGCGCTGTATGCGCATGCGCAACAATTTAAAAATAATTCTAACCCCATCTGAGACGGGGTTGAATTTAGGTTTGGATTCTCCCTAAATTCAGCTATGTGTCTTGTAATTTCGGCTCATTCTCTGTCTAGATCGCATATTATTAACTATCCCGAGGTGGTCAACACAAAAGGTTTGTATATTTTTTAAAAAAAAAAATCATTTTTTGCAATTAGGCCATCTGTTACCGTCGCCCTTTAAATGTTTGAGTAACTACTTGTATCACACCACAATTTGCTTAATGGGTTCAAAGTTCGTTTGTTACGTTCGGCGATGTACATTTATCAGTAGTTCAACTGTTTGCGTTGGCCACTTTAACGCATGTTTTCCCTCTCAGCAGGATGAATATTCTTATATTACAATAAAAGATGACATGACATTTCAAACTGCCATCCCAAAGGAGATATTCTTGTTCCTACCAATCGAAATGATAGCATTTGTTAACGATTTCTGTACACAGAATAATGTCTCGTTTCTCATTGGGTTCAATTCACACTTTTTAACATTTTTTTCGGAGGACAAGAAACTATTCGATTTCTTAGTTCTGATTATATCGTAAAATACAGCGGTGTTACTTCAAAACCAAGGCATCTTCATTTTCTAACAAAATGTACAGAGCTTTACGGAGTTTCTGAATGAAAACGGACAGAATTTGGTTCTCGTTTTTAAGGTAGTCTACCCACAATGAGATTCGCGCAACTTCAGAATTATTCGGGCGCCGTCGAAAACATAAGACGGTGTAACTTACCACCGCCGAATGTTTACGACCGCGCCCGAATAAGTTCGGATACGTAACGACGACACTGGAAAAATAAATCCAATATTTTATGAATCTCAAAATGAGCACATTATGGGTATTCTACCTTAAGTTTTCGTATATAACAACTTCTGGCATGACCTGTCACTTTTCTTTGTTATTTCAATATTTTAAAAATTGTTATTAAACGACATTCGATATTCTGATACATTATACATCAATCAATTACGTTTTAAGAATTGAAAGATAATTAAATACACTACTCAAGAATTTGTAAAGGAACTTACAAAATAAATGTTATCTATAACTTGAGACCTTTAGACATAGTTTTTACGCAAAATTATTATTCATTTGACATTCTATCGCCTGCATTATCAAGGTTCCAATCAGTTTGTCACATGTGTTATACACGACGTTGCATGCGGTGACATAATGAAAAGAAAAATATTCGATTTTCTTTACAAAATAACTTGCGTCATTATTTCAGATAAACAATGCCCTGTTTAAATGCATTTAATTGAAAATACTTCTCCTTTCCCTCTATATTTTTCCATGCCATTTCTAACAGATTTCGTATTTTCCATATAATTATGTACCTTTAATTGTCTCGTGTACAATGTCTTTGAATTTTGACATCCCTGTTTTCTGTTCGGTAAAGGGTTCATCTATAGAATATACGCGTATAAAACTTACAGACGAGCTTTGTTTTGGGCAAGATACTCCAGTTTACTCCTGTCCCAGTTTATTAATTGGTTACTTTAAAAGTAATATCAAGAATAATAATGAAAACTGATATTTTCAACAAAAGAAATTTACAAAAATCCGCAAACTCGTTTATTATTTACTTTCCATTTTGCGGACAAAGTTTTCAACGGAATAGGTCGTTGACCCTTATATGTGTGAATATGTGCAGGGCATTGCCCGATCAGAGAGTTGCTGTTATTAGTGTTGTGTTTAAATAATTCCTGTATTGTATTGCCCGTAACAAAAGGAGGAATACAGTTCTTGAAATTGTGAAAAGTGTCGATTCTTGTCAGAAGTTTGTTGTCTGCTTACACTTTGTCGTTAAAGTAAGATTTAGATCGTGGTAATTTTATATGCTTATGCGGAAGGACTTCACCTCTCCATCAATCTCTTCAATGTAAGACTTGTTTCAATTTATCGTTATTATTTTCAGTATATCAAAATACAAGTTTGGTACTTAACACTTCCCAAAATTGTTGACTGGTCCAACTTAAAAGCTGCTGTAGACGTATATTCGAAAGACAAGGAAGAGATCAACGACGTAACGTCGTTTATGAAGTCGATGCAAACGTAGTTGGGTTCAACCTTGGCTAGCGAAGATGCTGCAGACGATACGACCGAGTTGACTATGTTATATGGCAAAGAAAACGTTGCATGGAAATGGGTAAATGTTGTTTATCAGTACAATATTAATTTTCTACTTTTTTAATATGTTCAATCACTTTTGTGTCTAACTCGTCAAAGTCAACGGGACGGTTTTTAACCTATTACCACACAGTAACTCTTTTTGACTCCATACAAGTCAATGGCATTGGAAAACATCGTGGAAAATGAAGTAATTGCTTGTGACAAGCAATTTCTTCATTTCCCACAGTATTTTCCAAGTAAAATAATTAAAAAAATGTACCTTTTCATTCATTTTTAGATGTAGTCTGCAAAATCTTAGAATTTGGGTCAGTCTGAAATTTTGTCGTTTGGTAATGGGTTAATGTAGACCTTCGTGTTATGTTGAAGTCCATATCTAGGCATACCCTGGCGACTTTGAAAGTGCACGATTAAATTCCGTGAGAAAATCTAACTGCTTGTAATCGTTTGCTTCCGTCTGCTAATAGTTTAAGGTAGAATATCCGTAATGTGGCCATTTTAAGATTCATGAAACATCGGATGTCGCCCGATTGATTCCGATGTCGCGCGAATCTCATCACAGGTATTCTACCTTAAGTTAAACCTTTCCTAATCGAGACACTGTTTTGCCGTCCAGAAAAGGCGTCTTAATCAGTATTTACCTATTTTTTGTGTTATATCATACACAAATTCTGTCATCATCAACATTTTTTGATGTCATCTAATGCTGCTTTGCAATTGGATCAGTCTATGTTTTTTCTTCTTTTTTTATATGGTTATTTTTTCCCAAACAGAAGGATTATAATATTATAGACTGTTTAGTACTCAAAAATCATTCTAGGCTAGCTTACAACAGAAACCTTCCAAGCAAGAGAAATGTGTATGTTAATACAGTAGTTTGAAAAAGAATTTAGAGAGAGGCGAGAAAATACGTGTACTGATGATCAGCGGCTTTTTCTTATTCCTCTATTCCGCTGCTTTCCAAATCGTTCTCAATTATTGTCACCAATTCCATGAATTATTTTATTATGTAGGCCTATGTTTAATATCAAAGATTGTAAAATGGATGAACAAAAACAAACTCACATGTCCGAATAAACCAATTATTCGCTTCCCTTTAACTTTTTGACAATGTTAAATGGAAAACAGATTATTGAAAAAGCCTAGCAATAAAGTTCGGGTTCAAAAGAATGTCGCGGAAAACATACTTTAATACGATTTTATCGCTAAATGATGAGAAACCATCACATTTAAAAGCTGCAAAACCCTTATTGCGTTTATCTTTTCCTTCAATGTAAACAGAATAGCGATGAATTTGTGATAAAAATAGAATTGGTTTACAGTTATGTTTTGATAAACCGTCTGTGGTGTTATAAAATCTCGTAACTACGGCTTGAATAAGCCATAGTTACAAGATCTTATAACAACACCAACGACATACTATTTGTTTGTCCGACATTTTGTCACGGTATCAGCTGGTTGTCATCAGTTACTTCTTTTGCCTCAATGTTTTCCGAAGTTATTTCTATCAAGGACGTCAAAACCAGGTCTTGTTTGGGAAAGGGTTAATGGGCCTGGATCTAGAAAAGGAACCAATGAAGCATTTGAGTAGACATTTTCTGTGTTTCTAGGGCAGGTTTTTTTTTAAAATCATAATAGGGAACAATTTTATTCAGTTTACACTGACGCACGTTCGGACAAACAAATAGTATTTCGTAGGTGTTGTTATAAAAGCTCGTAACTACGGCTTGAATCAAGCCGTAGTTACGAGATTTTATAACAACACCGACAAATTAAAAGCATGACAGTTAACCCAGTCTATTTTAGCACAAAATTGATTACTATTGGAGACGCTCGTTTCCACAACGGGAAATGCTTCCGAGTCGTAGTACACAAAATAAGTTCCATGAAAAAATGGATTCCCTCGTTTTGTTGCAATGATTTTGTGTCTGTAGAATAGACAGATGCATACAATGTGGTCCTACATAATGGCAGACCATCAATGCACTGCTAGGATATGTTTAATGAATCTGTTTTGTTCAGCTGTCCTCTCATTGGGGGTATGTCACATGTAGGTTACGAAAGAGATGGCTTTCAATGGTGTTGTGTTCACGGAAGCATAGGCCTAGCTGAAGATTTTTTGTTCTCTTCTTGATAGTAAATTAACCCTTTTTTTCAAACGGCAAAATTATAGGGTGGTCCAATTAAAAAGCTGTTGCGGATGAAAAAAAAAACAAACAACAGATGTTGATAAAGATCAAATACTAGCACAAGAAAGACCCTTATTTTTCATAATATTTTCGACAAAACATGTTTTAATGGCATTTAAGTACATTAATTTTTTAATATACCTGCATCCGTTCGCATAGATACAGTGTCATTTTCTTCAGATGTCGTAAATTCATCACGTGATACATAGTAAATTGTTAAATAATTGATTATCCCCTGCCGTGTTTTCTAAATGACTACTATCAAAATAATTTTTCATCAAACGCAAGCTAAAACATAGACAAAGAATAGGCCAAAGCGTTCACAAACTCCTCACTACCCTACGCATAGCACGGCTACGCCAAAACGAGTGCCTGGTTGCAGTACGGATGTCGTTAGGTGGAAAAGTCAAAATGTTATCGTAAGACATTGATGGGGCAACAAATCGACACATTTTCGACTGTATACGTTGTTGGCTCTCAATGGAACCACAACTGATCGAGCACGAAGCGGACGTGCAAGAGATATGACGTCAATGCAGGACCGTATCATCACGTTAACCCCACCTACGGGATAGGTTCAAGACTGCAACAGAGACCGCTAAAAATCGCATGGACATCACAACATTCGAATATCGGACCAAACTGAACGAAACAGATTATGTTTTTCGACATACGTACACCTTTTTGTCAAATTGTTTCGACGCCCTGTGTAAACTGTGTGTTTTCTTAGTAATGGAATTTGCTACTAACAAGAATTTGTGAACTCTACAAGGTGAAATGTTATTGCTTTAAATATATTAATTTTTGTTTAAATCTGATATGATGTCTTTGCATAAGAAGGAATTTAAAAGGGAGTTGCGTTTCTTTTTTGTTCTAGTATATGTGTGTATAACATAGTCAAGAAACTATTGAAGCAAAATGAGAGAAAATGCTGATTATAAGCATTTTCTTTTGTCTCAATTTTTCCCAAGCAAATTATGACAGGGACGACAAAGTCAGGCCTTGTTTGGGAAAGGTTTAAAGACCAAGAAATGATCTATCAGGCACACTAAGTGAAAACTCGAGTCCCACCGAAACTTCTGAGAGATGCCAGATGCTGCCAAATAGGGACCAATAAACCCAGTAACCGACGGCAAAATTTAAAACTTATCTAAATTCAAAGATGTTGCAGACGACGTTTCAAGTGAATAAGATTTAACTTTTTGTGGTCTTTTTGGGTAGAAAATATTGTGGTAAATGAAGAAATTGCTTGTCACAAGCAATCCCTTCATTTTCCACAGTGTATTTCGAAGCATTTATCTTTTTGGGAGTCAAAAGGCGTCACTGACTTTACTAGATATACATAGATCTATATAATTATTTAATATCTAACAGACCCGTTTCTTTGAACAGTGACACCCTATTGGCCTAATCAAAATCGTTGCTGTTTTCTTACAGTTGATACTGGTGACAAAGAAGCTTTCATCTAAAGAGCAACATAGATCTTCATTAGACTGTGCATATGTTAGGCATTGTGTAGCGTGAAATGTTGAGGCAAAATATTTTATATGCCTTTTAAGGGGGAATGCTCCAGTTTTTCGGAACACTCGGTCATTACTGTAGTAAATTAAGTGTTTCGTACCATTATGTTTCGCTACCATATTTTCAATAATATAACACATCAATACAATTTACCATTTTCGACGGTAAAAGTGTATTTATTATGCAAAACTGATTTCCTAAAGATGGAAATAGATTATTTAGAGCAAGACAGTCGTAAGTGTGTATGCAGTTACCACTGTTTTGCGTCATTTTAGTCATGTGTAGCTGATAGAAATTGCTGTAATTCACTAAAAAGTGCGCTGACCTATACATTTTCTTTTTGAATTCTTACCAGGACATGTTGCTTAATACAATCAGGGAGTTTCATCAAATTCTATTATGTAGAACTTGAAATATTTCCAAAAATATGCAAATTTTGACATAAAACACTCCAGCTTCGTTGATCTAACCGAACAATCGAACATGCTGTTTTATACACTTACGTGTTTATAATAGCACATATTTTGTGTTTTCCGTTCTGATTAAATCTAATTCGTTACTTTAAATCCGTTTTCGGGACTAAACGATGATTATACAGCTTTCTATTAGCATTTTAGTGACCTTGGACAGGTGCAAAAAATTGTACATCTTTTCGATGTAGGGGCATGTGATATGAATGCCTATAAAATTCAAACAAGATCGCTGACCATCCATTTTTATTTTATTTTTCAATTGGAAATAACATGTAATTTCAACATACAAAATATAAATGAATTCTATAATTGGGATTTTTTTTAGGAAACTGGAGCATTCCCCCTTAACTTCATTGTACGAGGGGCGTTCAATTTATTTTGGAACAGGGATTCTATAAGCAATTGTTATGTTGCAATTAAATTTTGAATTTATCCAATCCTTCGAAGTAATCCTCTTTGACATCCACAGACTTTTGAAGTTTTGATATTCATTTCTTATATGTCAATAACTGGGGCTCTTTTGGAACACCCAGCAGACACTGCTAAATGGCCAAGCGTAATGAACATGAAGGTCTATATCCACGGCCAGGGAGGGTTTTCGTAAGCATGGGGAAGACACAAAAGCCATATGGGATTAAGCCAGGCTATAATGGTGGATGAAGACGTTGTGTTGCATATTTCTCTTTCAGGACGTCTTAGACAAGAAGACACCCGTGGACAGCTCCGAGTCCGTTGTCAGGGATTACGCACATGCCTCTTTAGCCCGCCCAAGACCTGCTCTCCCGCGAGATTCCTTAACTATCCCCCACATATATTTCCTGTGCGTTTGTTTGCAGTTTGATTTATCCCCGGGCGTCCTATTTTACTCGATGTTCACTGATTTTTAATTGGACGTCTTTCGGACGTCCAATTCTTATAACCACTTTTCGACAGACGTATTGGGTTTTCATTACCAAAAAACCCTTTTCAGACTCAATTGCCAGTTGGTCAAAATTCAAAAAAGATTTTGTGACCATACAGGAAACTGTCGTATCTTTTCCTGCTTTCCATGTGTTCTCTAACAAACACTATAGGATTCATTGCCGGAATCAATTCATGCCACGTCTTTACCAACTTTACCGTCTTTTTTCGATTTAACCATTTTCTTGTAGTGATTAGACTTTCATGATATTGTGTAAAGGTTAAGATCTTTAGAAAGCGATACATGCATACAGTATATAAATAAAGTTAACAAGAGCCCTTTATCATCAACCGCAGCGATAGCTAAAACGGGAAAGGATTCGCCTCGCATTTGGAACGCCGTTGGTTCGAAACCAGTTCGGACCATTTCGTCTGTATAACATTTGTTGGAACGCTTGTTTTTCTTTATGTGTTTACTGAAAGCAGACATTTTAGGCTGATTGCTCAATTTAATGCACGTATTGTGTATAACAAATTCTTTTTCTTTGATCATTGTTGTTTAAGTATTTGACATATTTAAAGAAACGGGGTTTCCACGCGACGTATTTTGGAAACAGGGTTTTAAAAATGATAATCGGGGAGTGAGTTCCTTTCACAACTCGGGTTCGACTCGACGACAAATCGGGGTTCCATCTGAACAGCCTCAGATGAGACGCTAGTGATATCCACCTATTCAGGAAAAT
Organism: Fragum sueziense; assembly: GCA_963680895.1. NCBI lineage: Eukaryota > Metazoa > Mollusca > Bivalvia > Cardiida > Cardiidae > Fragum > Fragum sueziense. The sequence continues at coordinate 52,174 of CAVMGG010000393.1, forward strand.
AGTTAATCTTACGAGTTTTTTTTCTCCAGCATCTGTACCACTGATATTCGACAGTATCATGGCCTATGTACATACTGATCAATGGTTATGACAGCAATTATTATTACTAGTATAAGATCGAGTGACAGCGATCTAGATTTATTACGTTTAAGTGACCCATTTACGTGTATTGTGCTAAGAAGATGAAGCAATGGATCTGCAACAGTCACAATGGTACCTGGATGATCTGGTGAATATGTGTACAGATAGGGACATTGCTATTCTCAAATGTTCGTTGATAATGATATGAAGATTTAAATTGCGTATTGTACTCCACTGCCATTTTCCCGACGGCACGTTCCCAATTTCTGCTTTGTGTGCACATCTGTAGATGTAAGGATGCTGCGGTGGTACTGGTATGAGGAATCCATAGTTCTAGGTGCTCCAATTCATCTTGTATTTTATTTCAGCAAAAATATGTATTGAATTTGATTGATTTGTAACCACAACCAGGGAAAATTGTTTTTTACTCTAAACACTAATAAAAATCAAAGTGCTTGGAGCACTGTGTTTAGACGTCTCTGATTGATTGAGTTGAACTGTATGTAAATGATCGGCGTTTCATTACTTCATTTCGTTGAATTCGATTCTAAATCACTGCGGTCGTTTTTCCCTAACGATGGTGGAGATAAAAGTCGGAAAAAAGATGATAAAAAGAACAATGTCTAAGTAGAATTCGAACCCAGGGCCTTCCAGATATAGACATGTGTAAAGAGTACAAGCTGAGTGCTCTGCCAAGTGAGCTATCGCGGCTTTCATTTATGTAGCGCGTTGGCTTACCTTATAAGTACATTGCTTTGTATCGTCGATTATAAAATCAACGAAAGGTGTAACTGACGACAATACTCATAGTTAAACCAAAACAATTGCTAATCACATGCCAAAAATTGAATTGGGTAATCGAATTAATAGTGATTATTCATAAAGACAAATCAGTTGTCTTGAAACAGCAATCAAATCAATTTGAAGTCAGAGAGGGGGTTTTTGACAATAAAGCCGATTTCGTATGTCCAAAACCGATCTTATAGAATTACACGTTAAACGTCTAACAGAAGAATGAATAAAATATGTATCGTTCATGTAAATCCCGCTCAATCAATCAGGGACTTCCAATTACTGTGCTCTCAGCACTTTGATTAATTGACATTATGGCTGTTGGATGCCTAGAAAGCGCCCATTAAAACGCCGTTAAAAGTTCGTTTTTTAAACATTTCGAGCACTATGATGCGAGAAACTTCAATGTGAATGACAAGTATGCAAAAAGAATGAAAGGACAATGTCCATCACATTTTACAAGTCCCAGACAAAGTGTTCTTTAGAGCGAAGTTTTTAAGATTTCTTTTAAGTTGTATTAAATGAATTGAATTCAAGAACTAGATTCTGACCAATGCATTCCAAGTGGAACACCACGGACAATTCTGTCGAATCGTACCTTGAATGTAAGTCGTAGATCTACTTTCAGATTATAAATAGAAAAGAAAAGAACAACAACATAAAGCGTTTGTCCGTAACTAATGTCAGCAATGAAGCGACAATGATACTGAAATGCATTGTATGCAGTTCCGGTGTCCTCTCTTGAGAATGATTTCACGCTGCAAGTCCCTAAGTTGCCATGGTTGTTCATTTTGAATACCTCAAAAACTACTTTATGAAGCGTAATAACTTCCGGCTAAGAAATGCGATTTTTTTAACATTTCTTCATAAACATACTTCCGAGTCGATAAATCGATCTTTGATGGAATTATCCGAGGTGTTCCATATGCAATTCATTCCAAATGCTCCGTACTCCATACAAATGACGTCTTGATGACGTCATTTATATGAAGTATGGTACATAATTTTACCATCATTTCGAACACCTCGGATAATTCTATCAAAGATTGAATCATCGACTCGGAAGAATGTGTATTAAGAAATGTTAAAAAGAGCTGTCCGAAGACAGCGCGCTCGACTTTCTAAGTTGCTTAGTATAAAGGGGGCATAACTCCAAATATGGTGGAGCCAGGGTCATGGAACCTGGTAGTAAGGTAGAGGGTGTGATGGTGAATAAGTATTCCAAGTATGGAAGTTATTGATGTTTGAAAAAACTTTAACCTTTGTTGCAACGCCAACGCCGACGCCAACGCCGACGCCAACGCCGACGCACGGGTGACAGTATAAGCTCTGATTTTCTTCGAAAAGTCGAGCTAAAAAATGCGATTTCTTAGCCAGATGAAGCTTCGCTTCACAAAGTAGTTTTCGAGGTCATCCAAATGAACAACCATGGCAACTTAAATTGTGGGACTTTCAGGATGTAATCATTCTATAGAGAGAGGACACTGGAACTGCTAACAATACATTCAGTATCATTGTCGCTTCATTGTTGACACAAGTTACAGACAAACGTTTAGTGAAAGTAGATCCACAACTTACATGCAAGGTTTGATTCGACAGAATTGTCATAATGCATATTTCATGTTACCATGAAGTATTCGGAACAACTCGGACAATTATCCTATGTTGTTTCTACAGAGTTAACCGATGGGTTCCGCACGAGGTATAGGGTAATGGCGCCTCCCATTGAGCGTCTAAGAAATCTTGCTCTAAAGAACGCTTTATCCCAAAACATCGTAAGAAACCCCAAGATAAATAAAGAAATCTTGCTCTATAGAACGCTTTATCCCAAAACTTCTTAAGAAACCCCAAGATATCTCAAGAAATCTCGCTCTAAAGAACGCGCCTCATGTTTCTCACTTTTGACTTGTGAAATGTGATGAACATCGTCCTTGTATTCTTTTTTGGATGCCTATCTTCCATAATGAAGTTTTCCCACTTTTCCCTTTTCCAAATTTAAAGATTTTGAAGACGGCAAATCACATATTGGCAGAAAAGATATTTGTGCAACACAGCACTGAAAATATTGAGACAACATACAGATTATCACCGTGGATTTTTGTCATTTGTCTCCGGATTCTTGTGGTGGAACGATTTCTCTTTTACGAAGTTAAGTAGCTTCTTCCATCTGGTCTTTACCGGGGTGTTTTGCATTAGAGAGTGCTCAGTGTTCTCACCAGCCCAAAAAGCTGTATCCGCCCCACTACGGCTTCATGCAAATTAGTGTAATGCCGATAGAGCTTCAAAAGTACCCCTACAGCTTTTAAAACTCCTTCAAAAAGGTCACCCATTATTAAATGTAATCTATAGATCTATTTCTGTATAAAACCATAATGGGAAACGAAATTGAGCAATTTCTTCTTTTCCCATTTTGGTTTTATTCACAATTATTAGCATGAACACAGTGCGTTTCAAGGTTTACCAATACATGTACTTATAAATAATTTTCCACTACGGCTTCAAATCATTCTGGGGAGAACCCTGTAGAGTAGGCACTAGGTACCGTATGCAAGCCTTAGTCGTACTTTATCAAGTCTGCAAACTTTGGAGAAAAAGCCGGATTTTTGGTTGTTAATTGTCTGACTCTATTGACTGGTGGAGTTTGATGAATACAGTAGAAAAGATCCAGTAGTCTATAGATGTTTTTGTGGATTTGCACCTCTATTGGTAAGATACCAATAACTGTCATTAATGCAACATTTGCTTTGCAAGCTGGTAAGTGATGTAGGCTACTTGTTTGATTGGTTAAGAGTTGGTACTACATAAACATAAAGAGTCTTTGTGTTATATATAGGTTTTACATAGGCCCTATATGGGCTTCAAAATCACATCCTGGGTAAGGCCATTAAGATCCTGGAATCCAGCGCCGAGCAGGTTAAGCTGATAGTTTAGTTTAAACATATTTTATTGCCATCAAAAGTATATATAACGTGTACAATTGCAATTACTGAATGGAGAGAATATTTGGCAAATGGGTTTGGCCACAAGTTCTGGCAACTTAGATACTGTAGTGACCTAGTGCTCGATCTGCCAAACAAGGTCACTTGCACTCAACTTGCATCAAAGCTAAAATCCCTTAGAACAGTCGTAGACAGTTGTAAATACACAAATCAATAGTTTTATGTTCATATTTTACGAAGATACATTAATTACCTGTTGTCATTCATTAGTTTATCTGTAAAAAGACAAATTGTAGTATTTTTGCTTTATCAGCGCTTGAGAAAGTTTTAATGGCTGCCATGTTGTTTGTTTACATTGTTGCATTGCATGATGGGATTTGTTTAGACTAGAACCCAACAACGAAACTTTTCTAGAGCTGTCATCTGTCTTTGCAACTCGTTTTTAGCCTTATTACTAGTCAATTTCTTATGCTTTTAAGCCAGAATCGTAGATTAACCATTTTTCTATGTATGTAGTATGTAATTTGCGTAACTTTCATTGAAAAAGTCCCTAGAAATGCACTTTTGCTGCACTGGGTATCAAATTCCCACCATTTCCCACATGATGCGGGAATTTTGCTGGAAATGCGGGGTCTTTTCCAGCATTTTTCCCTAACACTGTGGGAAGAATTCGGCATTTTGATTGGCTAGGATTGATAGACGAAACTGAGGGAAAATCGTATGAACCTCGTATAAATACGGTCTTCCCACAGATTTTTTCTGACTTCACTTCTAAACTTTGGAAAGGAAACATGTAGAATTACTTTTAGGTATTTGAAAACGTTCTTTTTTAGTTTCTTTATTTTATTTTGACTTGGGGAATAAATTCTAAATTAGTTTTAAGCATCTAAATTTGCAGTCGTATTTATTTTGTCTGATTTTGTTTTGGAATTAGGATTAAATTAAAGATAAGACTTTCTGGCTTTGACTTTGGCATTTATCATTGATTTTCTGAATTGTTGACTTTGAACTAAATTATTATTGTATTTTTAGTTGTAATATTAATTATTTTGGTAAAGTTTAAACTGAAACTTTGTCTTTTGTCTTTGATTTTTACCCCTGCATTTTTGAAATTGAAATTAACCCTTTCCTCTTTGGCATTATTTTTTTTGTGTGAAGTCCAACCCCCTTATGTCCCGCTAGCCATCCAACACCATGAAGGTCGAGTCGTCGAGCCACCATCGCAGCTTCCCCTAGAGCGCGAGCGGACCACTTGCGCGCTACATAATTCTGGTGTCAGAAGTGCAGATCAGCATACCTTTCCACCCCGCTGATCCAGAGAGCCGAATCCAAGCCTTTCCAAACCGGGGAAGACAGAAACCGACTCAACCATGTACCCTGATCCGGGCCACAATCCAGCAGGCCAAACCACACCATTAATCCTGTCCAGCCTGCAGCACCTGACCATGGGCCACCTCCGACAACAAACAGAAGAAGACTGTAGACTCGGATCAGACTCAGGTAGGAATAATTTTCACAATTATTGCTTTTTCTCTCCTCCCCACTGCAAACTCCCTGTAGGCCAGCAAGTCAGGACACCCAGTTTGGGCCACTACCAGGGCGGCATGACCGGAGAGAACACCACCAGCCAAAGAGTACAGTCTGATCTGGATCCGATCCATCATCCAACCTACTATCCTGACATAAGTAGATACCAACCCAGGCTTACCAACGCCATGCTAAATTCCTTAATCTACCAAGATCCAAGCTACCCCTTTCAAACCCTTTATTGTAGCAGGTATCCCCATCCTAGCACCAGTGAGCAGCCTGACATGGATAGAAGTGAGCCGTGCTATACACAGTATAGAGACCTCCCTAGCCAATGCCATCCTATGAGACCAACCCATTCCCCCAAGGGCAGACCAGCCAGTACTGTAGCAGAGAACCAGCCATACCAGAATGACTACCGCTACCCACAGCATAGACCCTTCAATGCCATGGCGGAACCAGTGAAGTATGAATCATACCAGAGAGGTGCCAAAAGGGTCAAACTTATGTTGTCTTATAATAATTGCTCTTTAAGCTCTATTTCAGGACCACAATCCAATGAAGGGCCAACCCACGGTACCCGCCGAGAAGCCAAAGCTTCCAAGCATCTGAAGCAGATCCATTCCAACCTGCACAGACAACCCCAGGGCCATGCAGAACTGTTTGCCATAGAGGTTGAGGAAAGTGGGCCAGTTCAAAGTCCAGCAAGCTGTAACCAGCCATTCCTGAATGACTACCCAGAGCATATGCCCCTCTATGACATGGTAGGACCAGTAGAGTATGAATCATACCAGAAAGGTGCCAAGAGGGCCAAAATTATGTTGTCTAACACTAACTTTTCTATGAGTTCTATTTCAGAACCATTATCCTATGAAGGGCCAATACAAAGTAGCCAGGAAGCCAAAGTTTCCATGCACCTGAAGCAGACCCAGCCTAACCTGCACAGACAACCCCAGGGCCATGCAGAACCGTATACTATAGAGGTTGAGCAAAGTGGGCCAGACCGAAGTCCAGCAGACATTAACCAGGACCCAGGTGTCTGCACCATTGCTCCCTGCAGCCACCAACCAAAACCTCCAGACCATTGTCCGGCGGACTGTTATCCCAACCCAGGTGCCTGTCCAGTCTCCACCTGCATGATCAAAGAGCCTCCGGACCAAAGTGGAGCAGATCCAGTGAACAATGATCCTAACCCAAACGTCTGCGCCATGACCGCCCACAACAAGGGAAATCCTCCAGACCAAATCCCGGTGGACTGTGACCTTGACCAAGATGTCAGCACCTTTTCCACCTGCAACAAACCAAAACCACCAGATCAAGGTCCAGCAGACATTAGCCCTGACCCGGAGGTGTGCTCCATTGCCGCACATAAAAGGCCAAGGCCTCCTGACCAAAAGCCAGCAGACCAGAACCCTTACCATGATGTCTGTGTGTTCGCCGCCTGCAGGAAGCCGAGGCCTCTGGACCAAGATCCAGCAGACCATATCAGCGTCTTCATCCCGTGTGACTGTGAGATGCCAAACTGTCCAGACCAAAGAACTGCATACCGTAACCATAATCCCAGCGTCTGCGCCTTTGCGGCTTACGAGAAGCCGAAGCCTCCAGACCCAAATTCTGCGGACCATAACCCTGGTCCAAATGTCTGCGCCTTTACCCCCTGTGAAAAGCCAAAGCCGCCAGACCGAAATCCAGTGGACCATAACTGTGATCCAAATGTCTGCGCCTTTACCCCCTGTGGAAAGCCGAAGCCGCCAGACCAAAATCCAGTGGACCAAAACCATGACCCCAATGTCTGGGCCTTCACCGCCTGTGAGAAGCCGAAGCTGCCAAACCAAAATCCTGCGGACCATCATAGTGATCCCTATGTCTGCATTTTTTGCTGCAGGAAACCGAAGCCTCCAGACCAATATCCGGCAGACATTAACCCAGGCCCTAATGTCTGCACCATTGTAGCCTACAGAGAGCAAAGGCATCCAGACCAAATACCCACACCACCATTTTGGAACTACCAACCCAGCAACACAATGTGGTTGAAGACAGCCCGCTACGAGCACCTCCAGTAAAGCTTACCAGACCAAGGGCCAAATTTTATAACAAATTTAGTTTTAATTTTTACAGTTGTTTATTTGTTTATAGTAATAGAGTTCCATGACATTACCAGTCATTTGGTGGCTGTCCGCCGTTACCAGTATTACCATACCAGTGTTTGACCATCTGAAGTTTCCGTGCCAGGGCCATAGTGACTGTCCAGTCCAGTATTCCGTACCAGGTCAAGAGTTGACCATCCAGTCCAGTGTTCCGTATCAAGTCATGAGATGACCGTCCAGTCCAGTGTTCCGTATCAGGTCAAGAGATGACAGTCTAGTCCAGTGTTCTGTACCAGGTCATGAGATGACCGTCCAGTCCAGTGTTCTGTACCAGGTCAAGAGATGACCGTCCAGTCCAGTGTTCTGTACCAGGTCAAGAGATGACCGTCCAGTCCAGTGTTCTGTACCAGGTCAAGAGATGACCGTCTAGTCCAGTGTTCCGTACCAGGTCAAGAGATGACCGTCCAGTCCAGTGTTCCGTACCAGGTCATGAGATGACCGTCCAGTCCAGTGTTCTGTACCAGGTCAAGAGTTGACCGTCCAGTCCAGTGTTCCATACCAGGTCATGAGATGACCATCCAGTTCAGTGTTCCGTACCAGGTCAAGAGTTGACCGTCCAGTCTAGTGTTCCATACCAGGTCATGAGATGACCATCCAGTCCAGTGTTCTGTACCAGGTCATGAGATGACCGTCCAGTCCAGTGTTCTGTACCAGGTCAAGAGTTGACCGTCCAGTCCAGTGTTCTGTACCAGGTCAAGAGATGACCGTCCAGTCCAGTGTTCTGTACCAGGTCTAGAGTTGACCATCCGGTCCAGTATTCTGTACCAGGTCATGAGATGACCGTCCAGTCCAGTGTTCTGTACCAGGTCAAGATATGACCGTCCAGTCCAGTGTTCAGTACCAGGTCAAGAGTTGACCGTCCAGTCCAGTGTTCCATACTAGGTCAAGAGTTAACCATCCAGTCCATCGTATCCGCACCAGGTCATAGATGACCGTCCGCCAGTGATTCCAATCTCCTCGAGAAGACCAGAGGCAGGTTTCGTCATGGGTCATGAGTTGACGATCCGTTGATGAGGTTCCATCTGTTATCCGATGATTACGTTCTGGGCCATGGGATTTGGCCATCTGGTTTATTGGTCATGGGTTGACCGTCTGAGTGACCATCGGATGTTCCGGGAACAGTAAACGATCGTGGGCTATGAGAGACGAAAGCCGTGCTGCGAGTCAGGAGTTGATGGTCGCTCCGTGATGAGGAGTATCGATCCGTGGTGAGGAGTATCGATCCGTGGTGAAAGGTATCGATCCGTGGTGAAAGGTATCGATCCGTTGTGAAAAGTATCGATCCGTGGTGAAAAATATCGATCCGTGGTGAAAAGTTTCGATCCGTGGTGAGACTACGTGTAGTGGATGATGCTGTGGATGTATTTGCTAGAAATTAACATTTAGACTATTCCGCGTAGTAATCGCGTACAGTGTGTATATCTGATGTTTGGACAATTGCGTTATCAACAGTAGTAATTATCAGAACTTTAATAATATTTCATTACAGTGTTGCCCCGCGTAATTCACTAAGCCCCTTTTTATCAGAACACTAATTTTCCCCTTTTATTAGTCAATGATGTATGAACTCTCGTTTACATCGCGACTATAACACATACTGATGGAGAAGTAACCTACCACCTCAAGACATTCGAGGGACCTCAACATTTACTTTTACTTTGTAACTTTTGTCTATGTATAATGTACTATGTATTAGATTTAACCCTTATTCAAGCATAATCGCACTGTCGTTATTTACTATTTGTTGTACGAGTCTACTATGGAAATGTGATTTGATGTCCCAAGAGAGAGAGAGAACCTTTTTACATAGAAAGATCTCACTCCCTCTTGTGTCGGTCAAGGAAGGTCGTCTGCCAAAAAACTGTGCTTTTCATGTAAAGTGTTATTTTTGCTCTGACATCCAACCTTTTGTTGTCTTGAATAAATTCATTTGATTGCTCCAGGAGTTAGAAAGAACCTTGCTGCTGAAGGATCTAACTTTCTCCTGCATCAGTCAAAAATAATGTGACATCTGCAGTAAAACGTCATTTAAATATTTGTAATGTATAAATTAATATGTTGTTGACCATTATGTGTGTTTAATTTGTGTAAATGACTGTAGCCAGGAGAAAATTTATTTTGCCACAGCAGAATAAACTATCTTCTCGCAACATTCAAAATTTAAGATGTCTAGGCTAATTTTAAAAAGACTTTGCCACTTCTCACTGAATTTAATGTGAATTTTGCTTGCTTATTTGTAAACAGGAATTGTTTATTTATTGATTTGTGCTTTTAGCATGATAATTTAGTCAAAAAATTTAGTCTTTGTCTTTGTAATTGGATTCATCCTGTGGTATTCCTAGCATTGTTGAGAAGAAATTGACTGACATGTCAGCTATTGTCAATCCTTTTCCACAATGTTTTGTTCATTAAATTCCATGCATGAAGGACTTGAAATGTTACATGTTTTGCAAAATGTAATTGTTTGTCAATTTATTTGTTGTCAAAAGGCAAAAAAAGCTCACACATGTATATTGTCCTGTTATATTATAAGCATTATTGAGGAAGAATTGATCTACATTTGCATCAGCTCTTTTTCTACAGTGTTTAAGTCACTTAGTTGAATGCGAAAATGTACAATAGCATTTTTTGTAATAATAATTAGCCTTTATTGTTAGCATTTGTTCGTTTAGACAGATTGTTGTATGTATATAATGAATGTTAATAAGATTTCTCTGTGCACATAGGAAAATTGGAAATACAAGTTTTGCGTTTCCATTTTTCCTCTTTACGCAGCGTTTTTCTTTAACGTAATACAGATTAAAGTGTATCCTTAACCGCAGCCAGGAACACGACCTTACTAGCATTGCATTTCGTCTTTGTTTGTGTGCCAGTCGGAGCTTTGGCACACCAACAGGGGGGTAATGTAGTGACCTAGTGCTCGATCTGCCAAACAAGGTCACTTGCACTCAACTTGCATCAAAGCTAAAATCCCTTAGAACAGTCGTAGACAGTTGTAAATACACAAATCAATAGTTTTATGTTCATATTTTACGAAGATACTGTTGCGGTGGGTTAATAACAGGAATTAAAGCTTTTTAGATTGGAATCTTCTTTAATCTTGCTTGACAGCTCGACCAAAACATTCCATGAAGAACAACGCTCACGTGATCCGAAAAATGACGTATATCCAATGACGTCACAAAACATCTTTAGACTGGTCTTACACAAAAGTGACAAAACCTAGACTGGAAACATTTTACAACACTATTCCCCCCTTATTTTTAAGGGATTCAAGTCCTCTTGAGTATTGAGCTATCCATGAATTTTTCGAAAGTAGAGTATACATATTCAAGTTGGTAAAGATATTTCATATTTGAATTAACTTGTCTGCATTATAAATATCTGAAATAACTACATGAACTTATCATTTCGATTTCTGTGAACTTGTTTAACATGTTAATATTATTCTTAATGTTCCATTAATTTTTGATTATTTTCTATTTATTCGCACAGTCCGCACAGCTTCAGTCCAATCTAATGAGAACACATTAGAATAAATACAATCATAGTGCACACAACTACACATATACAACAATCTATGCAGTTTCGAATATCAGTCCTAGTACAGTTTTTCTTATGCAAGCTTATTCACAGGTCCATTCGCGTCGGCTGTATAACCTTCCTCCCAGATCTTGTGATAGGTGTCGGACCGGACTGTTCCCCATTTGGAATTCGCTGTGAACTCAAACAGGGCATGGTATGGATGGACTGTTGCCGGCTTACGTCAGAAAGTTGATCCCCATCTGCAAGAATTCGCTGTGAACTCGTACAGTTGGGTAGGTCCTGAGGTTCATCATTTGGAGGGTTACTACTTGCAAGAATTCGCTGTGAACTCTCACAAACAGCTTCACTTATGCGCGCTACCCATCCTGGTATGTATTCTGACTTGTATGGCTTCAACTTATTGTGATGCAGGGTCTTACGTATCTTGTTGTTAACCACTTCGTATATAACGGGACCAAAAACCTTTGAGATAATGAAGGGTCCTTTATACACACTCTGCAATTTTGGAGATAAACCTTTCTTTTTGGCGGTATTCAGAATGTAGACTAAATCTCCAACTTCATAAGACTTCCCCACAACATTAAGGTCATGAATCCTCTTTTGAGTCTGTTTTGCTTCTTTCATATGTTTCCTTGCGAGGTTTTCAGCATTGACAATGTCTTCCTCTAACCTTGCCACATATTCTGGGTAGGAATTCTCCTCTCTTGCAGTAGCTGGTGTATGAAATATTACATCTTGTGGCTGGTAAACTTCTCTTCCAAACATGAGTTTATTAGGTGTAAACCTTGTGGCACTATGAGGTGTACTACGGTATGCGGATAGGAGCAGTGGTAACTGATCATCCCAACTCTTTTGGCCATCTTCTAGGAAACACCTAATCATCTGAAGGAGAGTCCGATTAAACCTTTCGACTTGCCCGTTGGATGCTGGATGAAATGGGGTGGTGCGGGTTTGTGCTACTTGCAAGAGTTTGCATACACCTCGAAACAGTTCACTCTGGAAATTGCTGCCCTGGTCGGTGTGAAGTTCCAGCGGTACCCCAAATCTAGCAATAAATTCTTTGACCAATTTCTGCGCGACTAATTCACTTCCTTGGTGTGGCAACGGGAACGCTTCAACCCATTTGGTGAATTGGTCAATGATGACAAGTATGTATTTATTCCCATTCGAACTCTCAGGTAGCGGTCCAAGGATGTCCAGCTGAATTCTGTCCATTGGTGCCCCGTAGAAGTAATTTTGGAGTGGAGCCTTGCGTGTAACACTGTCTTTTTTCTGTGTAGCACATTGACAGCATGTTTCAACATAATTACGGACATCATTCTTCATTTCATGCCAATAAAAACTTTTAGCAGCTCTTTCGATAGTTCTCTCTACACCTTGATGCCCGGATGTTGGCAGGTTATGACAGAATTCTAGAACTTCACGTCTATACACCTTCGGAACGACAAGCTTTGCTTGATAACTACCTTGCTGCTCCCATCTATAATAAAGGATGTCATCTACCAATGTAAATTGATCATACACTAGCCAATAATGACGCAGAGCTTTGCTTTCTGACCTTATTTCAACGTTTGATGGTAATGACCTGGATTCCAACCAACTCAGGACCACCTTTATATCCTTATCACTGCGCTGTGCTGCCTTTATCTCGTTTGCTTCGTGTGTTGCCATCCAGTTGCAGGTAGGTTCTGATAATTCCTGTACCACAAGTGATTCGTTCATTCTTCTTATCGCTACAGGCATAACATAATCCACATCATTTTCAAACTGGGTCCAACTTTCGTGAAGTCGTTTACAATGGCTACATCCACCGCATGGTAATGATGTGACATCCTTCCCCGCTATGTAGCAGTCACAATATCCTATTTGCTCTTTACGCGACATACCGTCTGCATTTCCATGCGATATACCCGGTCGATGCTGAATAACAAAGGAGAATTGACTCATTTCCTCTAGCCACCTCGCAAGCTGCCCTTGTGGATTCTTAAACCGGAATAACCAAGCAAGCGACCCGTGATCTGTCCTGATAATAAACTGCCTGCCAAGAAGGTAATGTTTGAATTGGTTAGTGAACACAACAATTGAAAGCAGCTCTTTCCTGGTTACACAATATCTACGCTGGGCTGGACCAAGGGACTTGCTTGCGTAAGCAATTACTCTTTCTTTGCCGTCCTGTTCTTGGGATAACACTGCACCAATACTGAAATTTGACGCATCAGTGTCAAGAACAAAACGTCCTTCCTGTTTTGGGTAAGCAAGTATGCATGGCTTTGTCAGAATGCTCTTTAAGGACCGAAACGCGCTTTCTTGTTCATTGTCCCAGATGAATGGTGCTCCTTTCTTTAGTAGTGAGTATAATGGGGCTGCAATACTGGCATAATTTTGGATGAATTTTCTATAGTAATTTGTCAAGCCAAGAAATGACTGTAATGCCTTTTTATTCTGTGGGGATGGCCATGCTACAACATCATCAATTAAATCAGGATTTGTTTCAATACCTCTCTCGCTTACTGTATGCCCTAAAAATACAACCCTGCTCTGGAAAAGTTTACACTTGGACGGCTTCAATTTCAGACCAACCTCTTTGAACCGCTGCAGAACTTCAGATAATCTCTGAATGTGTTCTTGGAATGTGCGACCAGTAACAATTATGTCATCTAAATAAACCAACACTATATCCCATTGAATCCCCCGTAGAACCAGTTCCATAGCTCGCTGGAATGTAGATGGCGCGTTGCAAAGCCCAAATGGCATTCGTGTATATTCGTACAGACCTCTTTTGACAATGAAAGCTGTTTTGGCTCTGTCATCTTCATCAAGTTCCACCTGATAGTATCCGCTCATTAAGTCCAATGTACTGAACATGCAAGAACCACTCAAAGTGTCTAGACATTCTTCAATTTTAGGCAAGGGGTATGCATCCTTTGATGTACATTCATTCAGTTTCCTGTAATCAACACACCATCTTACCCCTCCATCTTTCTTCCTTACCAAAACCACAGGTGAAGCCCAATCAGACTTGGAGGGAACAACAACTCCGGATTGAAGCATTTTGTCTAAGTGACTGTCATCTTCTTCTTGAAATGCCAAAGGTGTTCTTCTTGCTGGTTGGCGAACTGGGCTGTGGGATCCTGTTGGTATTTTGTGTTGGACTGAGTTAAAACATCCTAGATCAAGATCATCCTTTGCGAACACATCAGCGTATTGGTTGAGAAGTTGGGTAAGAAGTCTCTTTTGGTGTAGGTTGAGTCCATTTGATGCATCTTGAAAGAGGGCTTCAAGATGTTTTGGGGGGTCTTCTAACTCTTGATCATTGCCTACATCTTCGTCTACTGGGACACTCTGCTTCACTTCTTCATCTAGTTCCGTGACCTTCCCCAAGTGAGTGTTTTTCTGGATCTTTACCTCATTATCTTCTAGATTTAAAACTCTAATTGGAATTTGTTTCCCTGCTTTTACAAGCACAGATCCTATTCTTAGCCCACTATCTACATTGGCGGGATCAAGCACATAGTTTCCATCGTTTCTTGGTAATAAGACCCTCCCAACGATCAATTTTTCTGAAGCAGGTGGTATAATTTCATCTTTCTCAGCTACTACTCCACATGAACTGATTCCGTAGCTCCCTCTTCCGGTTACAAGTTCCTCTCCAACAATAAGATCACCTTGCTTTGTCAAAATCTTTGAATCTGTCTCTCTCAAGAAATCAATCCCTAAAAGCATGTCATCTCGGATCGGTGCAACAAAAACGGGCCATTTAATGGACCTATTAGCGATTTGGATAGTCGCAGTGACTCCTCCAAATGCAGTCATTTCGGACCCATCTTTTGCATTCAGTAATTGGATGGATTTGGTGTTGGGTCCCTTTATTATATTTGCATTTTTAGCCAACCTATCTGAAATAACTGTTGCATCTGCCCCGGTGTCAACTACTGCAACTGTTTCTATGTCATTTACCTTTATGTCAACTAATATTCCAGGCTGATCTGAATCCATATGGGTAATCTTGATAGATTTATTTTCTGTGACACTTTGTAGATTAACATTGCTTCTTCTAGGACTGGGAGATCTTGACCGGCATTCCTTCAGAAAATGACCTTCTTTTCCACAACCATAGCACGCTTTATTTTTTGAAGGCTCTCTATGTGGACTTGCTGACCGTGTCTCTACCACTTTGTTGTTCACGTCTAAACGTTCCAAAGTTTCTTCTATTTTCCTTAGCCTGGAATCTAAATCTCGTATTGTTACATAATTTGGTTTATATGAGTTTACTCTGTTGAGACAAGGGGTGTTTTCTCCTTCATCCTTTTCAATTACATCATCCTGCCAGCTTACTCTTCTTGTTCTATCTTTTTTCTCATCTTTTCCTAAAGTAGCTTTGTAGTTGTGTTCTAGGAAAGTAACAAGATCCAAAGCTTCATTTAGAGAACTAGGGTTTTTATTCATGGTCTCATATGCAATTTTGGGGTTTCTGTAGCCCTTAAGGAATGTTTCCGCAGCAATTTGGTCTCTGAGATCCAGGCCTACTCCAGGATATGCTCTGGTGATAAGTCTCCTAATTTCTTCAGCGAATTCTTCATTTGATTCCCCCGATTGTTGTTTGATTTCCGAAAGCTTTCTCCGAACAGAAGTAGGGGGTTCTTTTCTCCCGAATCTATTTATCAGGCTTCCCTTCAGGGCTCTATAGCTTTCACTTACTTCCCGTGGTAGTGTACACAGGTACTTCATTGCAGGTCCTTTCAAGCACTGGTATATCCTATCAATTCTATCTTGCTCACTCCACCCACTTCTATCTGCTATCCTTTCAAATGGTGTAAGGAACATATCAATTTCTTCCTTCCCTTCATAGATTGGCAATTTTGGACTGGGCATTTCTGGACGGGTTAAATTTGTACGAAAGGTATGACTTTGATTAGCACTTGGCCCTTGACCCCTTGTCCTTTCGTGGTTCTCGATCACTCTTAACTCATCTTGAAATGGCATTAGATTGGACCTACTCCCATTTCCTTGATCTGCCTGCTGGGAAGGTTGATATGTATACTCTGACTGACTCGGTACAGGTGTTGACGAACGAGGTAGATTATGATCGCGAGTGTTTTCTGCCGACTGGAAAGAGTGAAATAGTTCCCTCTGGCTTTCCTCAAACCTATGAAACAATTTTGAAATAAGTTCAGTTTGGGATTGCTGAAATGAATCTATCAAAGAAGTTATTAATAACCCAGAGTCAGCAGATATGCCTTTATTCTGTGCATCAGCTTGTTGTTGTTGTTGTTGTTGTTGTTGTTGTTGTTGTAGTTGTTGTTGTTGTTGTTTACCTTTTTCTTTCTCCATCCTAGGCATTGGTGTTGTTGGATGCAAATGCTAGGTACTCTTGGGGGTCAATTGAAATTGAATCCTGCAAATTCGGGTAGCAAGTTTTCACAATGTCAATCTGCAACTTTCTTAACCACTTCTCAGCAAGGAGATATCCTGGGTGTAGCCCGTCAATGAGTAGGTTTAAGTTGAATGTATTCTTCTTTTTGTGGGATCTCACAAGATCTGCATTAAACCTAAGGGTTGTAGAACCTAGTTGGGAATTTATTTCAGATATATGCTGGTTAAGTAGGGTTACCTGCCTTATAACTTCTGAATCTTGTTT
Organism: Fragum sueziense; assembly: GCA_963680895.1. NCBI lineage: Eukaryota > Metazoa > Mollusca > Bivalvia > Cardiida > Cardiidae > Fragum > Fragum sueziense. Next base: position 68,844 of record CAVMGG010000393.1, read on the forward strand.
TTCGGACTTTTTGTACGACCCTCCTCTAAACTGATTGTACTTACTAATCGAATAGACTGGAACACCTATGAATTTTATACGGCCCTCGTTTTTCAAAACAAACTCCTTAATGGAGAAATAGTTCTTGACTGTTTGTTGAACTACACTGTCATCAAAAGAACGTAGATCGATCTGCCCTCTGCTGACTTTCTTGGTAATGTCACAGGTTCCAGCCCAAACGTAAACAAATAATGGTTTTCCGTATTTATTCTGTATGGCGCTGTACTCGTTCAGAAGCCTCCGTTTGCAATCAAAAGAGGAAGAGCCGGACTCACACAGGAATTCTAAAGGGAAATCATTATTTATGTCATCAACAACAGTTTGAAGTCGTTTACCCTTACTGTCAGAAAGGAGAACGGCGGTGTAAGAATTATCCCGACAAGGAACCTGCAGGGGGTTTCTCTCTAGAAAATTTGAAAGGTCTCGCTCTGTCATGTGGTTTTTATTTACTTTCCAATCTTATTTACGTCAAGTATTCGCAGTGAACACTTTTGTGGCCGGCGATGCTTACAATGTAGCGCAGGGTAATTGTAAATGTAAATGAAATAACTGGCTTTACCTTGGATTGTCCAAAATAAATTCAAAAATAAAGCAAGTTGAAACTTCCGTCAGCTGTCAAGTCTTCACTTCAAGGTTGCAGCTTGGTTCCAAAGATTCACCTCTTCTACGGCACCTGTTCAACTACAAACCTATACACACACTTCTGACACCATTGTTGCGGTGGGTTAATAACAGGAATTAAAGCTTTTTAGATTGGAATCTTCTTTAATCTTGCTTGACAGCTCGACCAAAACATTCCATGAAGAACAACGCTCACGTGATCCGAAAAATGACGTATATCCAATGACGTCACAAAACATCTTTAGACTGGTCTTACACAAAAGTGACAAAACCTAGACTGGAAACATTTTACAACAATACATTAATTACCTGTTGTCATTCATTAGTTTATCTGTAAAAAGACAAATTGTAGTATTTTTGCTTTATCAGCGCTTGAGAAAGTTTTAATGGCTGCCATGTTGTTTGTTTACATTGTTGCATTGCATGATGGGATTTGTTTAGACTAGAACCCAACAACGAAACTTTTCTAGAGCTGTCATCTGTCTTTGCAACTCGTTTTTAGCCTTATTACTAGTCAATTTCTTATGCTTTTAAGCCAGAATCGTAGATTAACCATTTTTCTATGTATGTAGTATGTAATTTGCGTAACTTTCATTGAAAAAGTCCCTAGAAATGCACTTTTGCTGCACTGGGTATCAAATTCCCACCATTTCCCACATGATGCGGGAATTTTGCTGGAAATGCGGGGTCTTTTCCAGCATTTTTCCCTAACACTGTGGGAAGAATTCGGCATTTTGATTGGCTAGGATTGATAGACGAAACTGAGGGAAAATCGTATGAACCTCGTATAAATACGGTCTTCCCACAGATTTTTTCTGACTTCACTTCTAAACTTTGGAAAGGAAACATGTAGAATTACTTTTAGGTATTTGAAAACGTTCTTTTTAGTTTCTTTATTTTATTTTGACTTGGGGAATAAATTCTAAATTAGTTTTAAGCATCTAAATTTGCAGTCGTATTTATTTTGTCTGATTTTGTTTTGGAATTAGGATTAAATTAAAGATAAGACTTTCTGGCTTTGACTTTGGCATTTATCATTGATTTTCTGAATTGTTGACTTTGAACTAAATTATTATTGTATTTTTAGTTGTAATATTAATTATTTTGGTAAAGTTTAAACTGAAACTTTGCCTTTTGTCTTTGATTTTTACCCCTGCATTTTTGAAATTGAAATTAACCCTTTCCTCTTTGGCATTATTTTTTTTGTGTGAAGTCCAACCCCCTTATGTCCCGCTAGCCATCCAACACCATGAAGGTCGAGTCGTCGAGCCACCATCGCAG
>CAVMGG010000394.1:0-72426 GCA_963680895.1 Fragum sueziense
CACACATATTGTTTACAAAAATCCGGATGTGCAATGAAGTATCTGTACCTTGTGTTCATGAAAAATGTTCCTCGCTTTGTCCGAGTTCACCACCAGTGAGACCATGTTTGATAAATTAATCGATTGCACTAGACTTAACGGCACATTTAAACATTTATTCGGTAATATCGCACTGATATGAGCATCTAACCATAGATTTCCGGCATCAAATTCGAGCACCAGGTACTTTTTTCAATATAATCAATTTGTACTGCCTAACTCCCCTTTCAGATAAATTACTGACAGGTGATTACAATAAGATGTCATCATCATCATCATCATCATCATCATCATCATCATCATCATCATCATCATCATCATCATCATCATCATCATCATCATCATCATCATTATCATTATCATCATTATCATCATCATTTTTATCGTTACCTTGGAGTTTCACCGGTAAGATTTTCGTTATGCCTTCTTAAATTTGGTACAGGTGGAGAATAAGCTATTAAATGAGAACAAGATGGATCTTGATCAGACAGTGCACATGCAAAGTCTGATCTGGATCCAGGTTGGTCGCAAAAGCCTAAATGAACGTTTCCAGATCTATACTGTAATGTTTGTCATTACCATTATCACCATTTATTCTAAGGAGGATCCACTGTTTCACACATCCCAGGCCCGTACGAACAGGCTGTCTGGAGCCAACCTCCGCCCCCGCCCCCCTCATAGTTGGCAAAAATGCCGAATTTTCATCATTTCACATTTAAAACTTATGGCAAATCTAATTTAGCCCCCCCCCCCCCCCCCCAATATTAGACACTGGCCCAGACAGGGCCCATATGGAATTGCTTTCTACGGGCATGCATTCTGAAGTATACTAACGGGAAAAGTTAACTGTGTGCATTTCCTTTTTAATTAACACCTTGACTGCATACGGTACATGAATAAAATTTTACAAATGCACATTTAATCTTTTACTTTCAATAATTGTCAATGTATTACTATACAAATATCATTAACCATTCTCAATCTGGCTTTAGGGCAAATCATTCGTGTACTACAGCTCTGGTTAAAATGATAGACGCTTGGTTAAAAGATATTGATGAGGGTAAACTAATCGGAACAGTTTTCTTAGACTTACGTAAAGCCTTTGATCTTGTTGATCACGAAATACTATTACATAAACTTAAGCTGTACCATTTTTCAAACAAAGCGCATGGCCTTATGAAGTCATACTTATCACAGAGGAGACAGCTTGTACAGCTAGGCAATTTAAAGTCTAACTCACTTGAAATTAAATCTGGAGTTCCTCAAGGCTCAATTTTAGGTCCGCTTTTATTTCTGATTTATATAAATGATATATCATTTTCATCTTCTGGAGTTGATATTGATTTGTACGCTGATGATTCTACCATGTATAAATCAGGATATGATGTGATCTCAATAGAAAACACTCTTCAAGACAATCTAATTCACGTTCACAATTGGTGTATTCTCAATAACATGGCTCTACATCCATCTAAAACGACATGCATGTTAATTGGTTCGAGGCATGCACTTACTGACGATAAAAAACTAAGTTTGAATCTAAATGGTAATGCACTGGAAAACGTGAAGGTGCAGAAAGTATTAGGCGTTTACATTGACAACCATTTAAATTGGAAGTTTCATATTGATTCTGTCTGTAAAGCAGTGAATAAGAAAATAGCTCTGTTCAAACATATAACTTTTTATTTAACAGACGAAATGAAAATGCTTTTCTATAACTCATACATACTACCAATAATGGATTATTGTTGTGTAATTTGGGGCAAACCTGAGCAAGGTTATGTAAACAAAATATTTGTTTTGCAAAAACGTATCGGCAAATTAATTCTTGGTAAGTCTAAAAGATTTCCTACAGAAACGTTATTTAAAGAGCTATATTGGTTGACTTTTCAAAATAGATGCAAGTATCATACTGCGGTCCTTATCCATAAAACAATCGGCAACAATGCGCCAAGTTACATGTCAGACTTAGTACGAGTATCGGCCAATGAAAATTATCATTTACGCTCAGAGACAAAAAACGATCTAATCCTGACTAAAAGACCTCGAACGAATATATATAAAAGTAGCTTTAGTTATTTCAGCGTTAATGTATGGAATTCAATTCCAATCCAAATAAGAAACGAACCAAAGCTGACCAATTTCAAAAGAAAAATCAAACACTATTTAATCGATAACATGCAATAATTTAGATCCTACGAGTATCTGTCAGATAACTGACTATTATTATTGATAATTTTGTGTGATTGTCAATACTGACTTTTGTATGAATGTTGTTTGAAGGCCTTATTGTAAATAAGTTAATCATTATGATATTGTGTATTGTAGTGATGTCTTAATAAGTCACCTTCGTTAAATAAAGATATTATTATTATTATTATTATTATTATTATTATTATTATTATTATTATTATTATTATTATACTTGTTATTACCGTAACAATTCCTGAAAGTGGATAAGGATAAGATTCGCGTTTACAAGACATTTTCGAGTGTGAACACCGTTGGTATTAATACATGCTATGCAATTGTCCTTAGAAAACAATAGATGCAGCCTCTACTGCTGATAGAACTCAACTCAGGAAGCAATCTATTTGTAACGTTTGCCTTTTTCTGTCGATTTCACAGGTAGTCGTTTCGATAATGGTTGTCTTGTCGGAATGACGTCACGTGTAGACGTTGGGTGTGTTGGAATCGTCTCAAAATTGTAGCATGGCAAGTAAATCGAAAACAGTCTAATTAATGGGGTAATTCGACTGTTTTCGATTTACTTGCCATGATTTAATATCTTGTATTTATTTCGGTACATTTATGAATAATCCTAAAATTGGCGACCATTTGCATTAGACAAGACTTAGTGGCTACTTTCTTATGACGGGGAGTATATTTGTGCTTCTATAATTAAATCCATTTGTTTCAATATTTTAGATTTCTTAAAGATAAAATGTTAAAAAAAGACGTCTCACTACATTTCTCCTGAAACAAAAGTTTACGTTCATGATCTGTTTTCATGACTTTATAACATCGCCGTCAAACAATACGACGTCGTTCCCACGGTTTGTGTAATTGACGTTGAAGTGCGTATAGCAAACATTGAATCAAAAGAAGAATAGATCTATACTGAAAATAATTTGGCTCCTTTTTTCTAAATATTTTTTCTTTCATATTTTCTTATTTAGAACACACATTTTAACTTCTCAACATATAAAATCAATGTATTTTGACATCTAGAGCAGTCAGCTAGACAAATTGGCGGACGGGTAGAAAAACGGACGGACGGGCAAACGAAGGACTATCTATATGGTGGTCATTACTGAAAGCCTTCTAATTGGGGGCTGCAATACCAGATAGGCCTATTGTTTTGGAAATGATTATTGCATACCGTTAATTCGTCTTTGAAAAAGAATAAATTTTATCTACTATATATAGACATAGTGACGTTTTTTCGGACAAACACTAGTGCTTCGTCGGTGTAAATCTAAAACGTCACAAACTCAACTTTATTGAAGCTGTAGTTACGGGATTTTATAACAACACCTACGATTTATCCATATTTAACCGAAAACTCATTCTATTGTTAGGACAAAAGTCATTGCAATTCGAACAGCCATTGAAAATGTTCACGGTGTCATAAATAAACCGTACAAGTCCCCTTCAAAAAACGTTAACTACGATTTTCACATCGGAAAAAAACTTCTACTCCAAGAATTGTAGTACCAACTTCAGAATCAGTCAGAGAAATAAAATAACAAAACTGACAATAGCCTCTAAGTGTCTCTCCGATTCGTCCATATTGTTTTGGGTGGATAAACACGTGCAAATCGTTGTGTACATGCTCAAACTACTAAAACTGGTTTTTAAACGCGCATTTAAACATGGAGTATCTGTACCTTGTGTTCATGAAAAATGTTCCTCGCTTTGTCCGAGTTCACCACCAGTGATTTTGTTCATATTATCTATAGTGCACCACAATTAACAGATGGCATCAACATATGTAATGACTCCACTTCGGCAATGCTCTCCTTAAAGAGACATCTCATGTCCATTTTATTTTTCAAAAGTATGTTTTGATGCCAAGATTGCTTATTCTAATGCATTTAAATGCAATCAGATTTTTGAAATCGTTGCTGAAAAGCCAATAAAACACTTCAATAGTTAAGACGGGAATGACAAATTCCATTTACATGACTTGTGAACTGTGGTAAACAACAACTTATTCATTTTGAAGAAAAAAATCCTCGCAAACGGTGCAAAATTTGGCTTGAAATTTTCAGAATTTGCATTTAGAAAATATATTCTTTCAGATACAAAAAATACAAGTAATGTTTGTGAGAAAATATCTATGTGGTGTCTCTTTAAGACGCTCATTTTATAACTGAATTTATTATATTCAAAAATGAAAACTATAGTATAAAAATAGGTGCGGTTCAGCTAACATGGGGTCCGGTTAACATGCGGAAAAGGGGTCGATCGGTCGGCTTTTTTCTGTTTGCGATTGTTGTTGTTGCTGTTGCTTATTTTTTGCCTTTGGTGGCATTATATTTCAGGGTTGTCCCCATTTTGCTCGGTCAGTTGGATAACCAGAGCCATGGTTAGGCCTATTTATTTTTTACTTTGCCTTACTTGTCTGTTGTTTTTGTGTTTTCTTGCCTTCTCCCCTGGGACTCTATATCATCTTTGTTAATTAGGTATCTTGTCGTCTGTGTTGCATTATTGAAATTGGAGCAACCTAAAGTCTTGTAGTTTTGGAACGGACTTAAACCTCTAAACCAATTACAACAGTACTTTACTGTTTACCAAAGGGGCACAGGCAAAAGAAATGAGCCAGGATCTGGAAAAACGTCCCTAAAGGCCTTTTAGCCCTACATAGATCCAGATCAGCCTGTGCATACGCACAGTCTGATCAGGATCAACGTTGTTCTCTAATACTAATAGCTTCTTCGTGACCCGTAGTTACTTACAGAGAGCAGCATGGATACATATTGGACTGCAAAATGATAATGGAAAATGAGAAATTGATGGTCATCAGCAATTCCTTCTTTTCTCTCAAAGTTTTCCAAACATATATCTTAAGTGGACGCCAAACCAAGCTTTCGTTTGGGGAAAGGGTTAGTTATATTCCTGTTTTTTTCAGATGAGCACATGTCTAATTAGTCCGAGCAACATCACCAAACGCAATCTCTCGGCGATAATGACATATACATTCAAGACTCCTGGAAAATACGTTAAATCGAATTACTCGGAACTTATGGTCCACTACACCAGAAACACTTTTCTCTTTGGCTTTTGTTACGATTCCCTCCACCATCTGAATTTGCTGTTATATTCATTTAGTTGTCTACATCTTCAAAATAGTATATAGGCCTACTCTATTCATAACAGTATTACGCTTCGTTCGACATCTTTCGAGAATTCTAGAATTGTAACAGTCCTTGATAGATTTAGCTCGGATTTCAGACAATTGCTTGTTGAATTGCGATACATTTACCGTAGCTTTGAGATCTGCAACTCTCTGTACAAAAGACGCTTTTGGTTCTCTCCCGCCGAAGCAATGCAGTAGTGGAGGAGAGAGATCTAAAATATCAGATGATGACAATTTGAGAAGGCAAATGCGAAATACCATTAATAATTTAGGAAATGTACTTTTTGCAATTTCGTTACTTATTTTCTGAACTCTCAAAAATCAGTATAAGTAATGTTTTAATAGAAAGCCATCACAGTTTCGATATTGAATCACAGACACCAATACAGCATTTTCTTCCAAACTCAAAAATCTTCCAATAACTCCAACAAGGGGCTGATTCGCTCTAATAGTGTGGACTGTAGTCTTTATAGGGCATATTAACAAGCTTTTCGCCTTATTAGGTGAAAATGTCCATTTTGACTAGTTAATCAGAATCAGAGAAAAACGTGGATTTTGAAATTTGTGTAGATCTGTTATATGTATGAACTTACCGGATTTTTCGAAGGAGGCAAAGTCTGGCATTGCTGAGCATCTCTGTGAATATTTGTTTATAATTTGCATTAATTTGAAGAATCCTGTATCATCGAAAAGGTAAGATTTTTCATTTAACCCATTATGAACCGACACAGATTTCGACTGATCCAATGTCATAGATGTTGCAGATGATACTGATTTTTTACATGTTTTTGATCTTTAATATTGTGGGAAATGAACAATTTGCCTGTCAAAATCAGTTTCTTCGTTTGCCACGATGTTTTCCAATGTCATTTTCTTGTATGGCGTCAGGAAGCCACTCATAAACGATACAATTATGTTGAAGTATAAATCGAAAAGAATTGTTAACGACCAAAATTTTATGTATACATGACGTATTACTTACAACGACTATACCGCAACTTTTGGTTGCATTTTCGGAGGTTTTTCGAAAAAGGTTAATCAAATTTGGAATGATAAATATGCCTTCTTTCATTAATGGATATGTAATAAATTATTGAATGAAAAACAAGAACCATAATAAAGATCAACAAATTATGACATTTAAATTGCCGACATGATCAAATCATACGATTCTTTATGTTTAACTATCAACATCGTCTTGTTCATGTTAAAATACCGTAACTACAGCTTGATTTGTAGTTAAGGCATTTTCAAACATTACTAACGATTGGTATATTAGCAGGTATGAATTTAAAAAAAGCATTATTGTTGAAAAAATAACTAATAACACCACATTCTGTCAAGGTAAAAATATATCAACTTTCAATGAAAAAATAGAAATTATGGGTTGAAAAACCAGTCGGAATAATGGCGCATACATAGGCCTAACACGTTCATCTTTACTGTGTCGTATAGCTCACAATAAATGGCCTGACAGGGCATCCTCGGCAATAAGATGCTCTGCCACGTCTTTTATCGTGAGCTATAAATGGTTGTGCCATTCAGAGACAAGAGGCGTTGATCACGGTATATAATCACGTGACTCCGAACTTCCGATAATCTTCAATATCTTTTTTGATACTTGACCAATTTGAATTCGGTTTGAAGCAGAGAAGGTGGGAGAATGCCAGGAATAAGCTGGGCATGTTGGTATTTAAAAAAAATAACTGATAAAAAAGTTATTGAAGATAAACCAAAAGTTTGGTTTATCTTCAATAACTTTTTATCTGTTGATTTTTCAAAAAACCAACCACGTCCATCTAATGCATGACGTCTACCCACATTCTCTGCTTCAAACCGAATTCAAATCAGTCCAGTATTTACAAAATTATTGAAGATTTTCAGAAAATATTGTGTCACGTGATTATCCACCGTGTTGATGTTAGGTTCTAAACTGTCGATCGAACCAACTTGATCAATCCCTATCAAGCGATCGAGTACAGATCGAGCTAGGTCGGTATGAGTAATTGAAAGTGATCAGGGTGATCGAGCTTGATCTGCAGCGACCGGGATTTCTATTCGTTTTTTTTGTGTCCATAATATTCGTGTGTGATCGAGCAGAAAATTGATCGGTAGGCGATCGTGTATTGGTCGAGTAGGATATCGTTCTGGTCGAGAATCAATCAGCTAGCGTGATTGGGTTAATATTTCGTACCCGATCTGCACTCAACCTGCATTCGACAACATCGTTGTGTACTCGAGTGATTCCCGATCGCATCCCATAAACTCATCTCTGCTCCATCTACTCACAGAATCAAATCGACTAGATATCGGATTTGACCGACTAGAAATTGAGAAGTAATTTGGTCAAGTTTCATTTATGAAATAATTTGTAATATGGAGAATATTGAGAGAAAAAGACGAAAATGCTGGGATTATGCATTTTCTTCTATTGATGCTATCTACAGGGCTAACATTAGCGGCCAAAAAACGCAGTACTTGTTTGGGAGCATTCTCCCTGCACAGTGATCGTTCACATATCATGTCTGCAAGGAGCTATCTCGGCTAGAGTCCACGAAATGTGGTCTACCGAAGGATAACGTCTTTAATTACTGTGTAACTGATTCATTTCTGGTATTATACATTAGAGAATGAAAGTATTATTCTGTTTGCATCAGAAGTACTCTGAAGTTTAAGTATTGAGCTAATGAAAATGGGACTTTTTTCATATTCTTCCTTATTAAAATGGGACTATTTTAATTCGCATCATGACAGAGGCAAAATGAAAGAGCCTCTGTGAAAGAGACTGGTTTGGGAGTAGGCTTCTTCAATCTGTGTTTAACCCTTTTCCAAACCAGACCTGGGCCCCGTAGTACTAAACATCTTACGATTAAGTTTTTGTGTATACTGTGTAATAATACATCTGATTGCACGAGAAATCCGACTGAGCCAATCAGGGCTGTTGTTACAAGTAATTATGCAAAACTCAAACGTACGATCGTTAGTAATACGGTACCCTGGTTTTGACGCCGCTAATAGAAATTGTTGGGAAAACATTAACACGGTGGGGATTGTGCATGATGGGAAGGATAACGAATACGGACAAAATAATCTCGATTCTGGTAAGATATTTTGCAATAACTTCCTTATTTGTGCATCAATCTTCAAAAGGTTTGTTGCATGTACCCCGCCTTACCGAGCTCTTCCATCGAATGTATGACATATTAGATAACTCGTGTTACTTTTTCCAAAATATTGTCCCAACCGACAAGAAAGCGAAATGGTAACGACTACGGCCAAATTAACCACGTTTCAGGTAAGAATTTGTGCAATAACTTTCTTATTTTGCGTCAATTTTCATGCGGTTTGTTGCATGAACTCCGTCTTACTGAACCCTTTTCTCAGATGTATTACTTATCTGGAATCTCCTTGTACTTTTCTCAAAAACAGATCCCAACCGACTAGAAAAAGGGCCTGAATTTTTTGTCGTTTTTCTGGTCGGTTGGGATCAATTTTTGGACAAAGTACAAATATTCTACAAATAAGTCATATATCTGAGGAAAGAGCTCAGTAATGCAGGGTACATGCAACAAACCGCTTGAAAATTGACGCAGAAATAAGAAAATTATTGCACAATTTCTTACCCGAAGCGAGGCAAATTTGGCTGTATTCGTTATCCATCCCATCATGCACCATCTCCACCGTGTTTAAGATAGATAGATAGATTAGATAGATAGATTATACCAAATGGAGAAAATATGTATGTTCTAGCCAAGAAAATATTGAGGCAAGAGAAAGTGCTGGTCACCAGCACTTTCTTCTTTTGTCTCAATGTCTTCCCAAGGATTTTCTAATAGACATGTCAAAACCAGGTCTTGTTTTGGAAAGGGTTAAAATATTTTCGCATGTAACTGAAGATGTTCCGTTCATTTGACATGCAGAATTGGATCAGATGACGACTTAGTGCCGTCTGGTCAAGTTTGGTCCATCTCTTCATCTATGTATTAGATAGAGGCTGTATAGTAGATTATACGCTAAATAAACATTCAAATGCGCGCAGCGCATTGAATGTTATGTTTCTACTGCGTAGAATCTACTACAAAGACTCTATCTGACTTAGTGTTCCCTAGCGGTTCATTGGAGACGGGGGCGTGGTTATGTATAAACGCCACATAAACTAGCCAGCAGCCCATTTATGCGAAATAGAGCAACGAAATGTTTTAATATACTGCAATTTCATTGGTCCAAAAAGTATGTCGAACACTAAAGATATGTATATAGTTAAAAGCGAGGAAATTATAATGAACAACACAAAAGTCATTCAAAGGGATAAGGAATTGTTTAACTTGTTTTATAATTACGTCTACAGCAGCTTTAGATTGGGTCAATCTAAAACTTTGTCGATTTGTACAGGTTTTAAGAACAAACTAGACACGGATTTGGAAACTCTTGCAGGGACACAAAAAAATATCGGTAACAAAAACTTCTTCATGTTCCTTCAAGATTTTCTTCTAAGCTATAATAGTAAGATTATCTAAACATATTAGCATTAGTATTGCCGTCAGTATCTCCTTTTTAAACTCGAATAGATCAATCTTCACTAACATGTAGGTTGATAAAAAGTCCAAGATCTACCTTCTAGTACAACGAATCGATCTCGAAATATATTGAAGGGGCCATGCTAGATATATCTATCAGGGTTCGTATCAACATGGGTATTGCATTGCATTATCTAGGACCAAAAAGTTATTTCAGCACTTGTTTTTTCACTATATATATCAAGGTCTTATTTCCCATATCGTTGGTATAAATCAAATGTAACAGGGGGAGGGGGGGCTGGGGGGGGGGGGGTAAGCCCACCAAAGTTGGCCAAAAATGCCGATTTTTCTTAATTTCACACTGAACATTTTGGGGAAATCAAAATTAGCCCCCCCCCCCCCCCCATATTCAGGACAAGGGCTTCAGCCCCCCATATGAAATTGCTTCCTACGGGCCTGTGTAATAAATACGTGTAGGTAATGTTAGATATATATATTTGATTTAGAAGGTCTAAAAGAACTTCATTCAAATGTTCCTTAAACAGAATTGGCTTGCCCATACACAGTTTGACCAATTCTTGCGATATATCTTGGAAATGAGCCAGGATCTGGAAAAAAACGTCCCTTAAAGATACATAGTTACTGTTACTTACTTATTTTTTGTGTGTAATTTGCTGTAAAAATAACTGTGTATGATTAAAATATGGCTTTTAAATTTTCTCTGTGCAAAATTTCAGCTCTGCCTGATCTGTATTGGCTTAGATTACGACGGATTTAAACCCAATATCACATCATTTCGTAAACACTATCAACCCACTTTGAATATTTTACATACTTTTACACCGCTGCATGATTATCGATTTATGTCATTTACTGTGTGAATCTTGTATTCTGTCTTATAAAGTCTATAAACGGTGCGACTACATGCTAAAAGCCAACTTCTGTGGATCATTAGGGGTTTAGGCCTGTGGATACTAATGTCCCTTCAAAGCTTTTGAGCCCAACATACGCACAGTCTGGCCAGGATCCATGTTGTTCTCTAATAGCTTCTTCGTGACATTAAGTGACTTAAAGAGAGCAGCATGGATGCATATTGGACTGCATTTGACAACGGGCTGATCTTGAAACTCAATTTTGAAAAATGCTATAAGGGACGTTTTTCCAGATCTCGGCTCAAATGTATTTTTTCTGATAATTTGTTCGACAGCCTAGCATGGTTCCCTCAAATTTCAGTAGCCCTAGTACTTCGCTACAAATACATTGTAAAAGCCATCCATTATTTTGAGAACATAGGGTCCGCTGGTGGTGAACTCGGCCAAAGCGAGGGACGTTCTTTCGCGAACAATGTATTTCATCGGTGTTGTTATAAAATATCGTAACTACGGCTTTATCGAAGCCGTAGTTACGAGATTTTATAACAACACCGACAATTTGTCACTAAAAAACGGTAAATCAGGTCTGTTTTTGTAACAAGTTCATTGTCATTAGAAAAAAATCTATAAAAATCACATTTAAACGCAAAATATCTATACCTTGTAGTAGCGAAAAACGGTCATCGCTTTGGCCGAGTTCACCACCAGTGAGTATTTCGCTACAAATACATTGTAAAAGCCATCCATTGCTTTGAAAACATAGGGTCTGATATTTCAGAATTCAATTTGTGTTTTTGATTGAAAGATCTGTACTGATCTGAGCATCACAATTGATTTTCTGTCTTATGTTAACAATATTCCGTGTTTTCACTATATAATATTCTGATATTTTGATAAGGTACTAAACTTGCAATTTTAGAGATTATATAAGAATTTCTATTTGATCGCTATTGTCCATTCGCGGTATTATGATACTTGTTTACAATTTTTACCTATATAAATAAGAGGAAACCCTCCTTAATTTCAAATGCATGAATGTTAGCCACATAATGTATGTTTCGTAAAAAATATCCCAAAACTCATTTTTTATTATATCTGCTCATTCACACTAAAATACAAGAAATAAATCATTTTGTTGTGTAGAATTCCTAAAATATTTAAAAAGAAAGAAAAAAATAGATATTTTAAAGAATTCCCGGACATAAAGTGCATGATTTATGGGCTATATCAATCACACAAACAAGACTGTTAAAACGTGGCTGTCTGAGTAGGGAAATGATCAACGATAAAAAATATAAACGAATTGAATTAAATTCGGGAAATTTTGTGAAATTTACTCTCCAAGAGCTTTTCTTCTCCTACTAAAATGCTAAAGTAAGCAGCGCACGAATTTGATGACTCACTCGTAGATATGAAATTGAAAATTGAAGTGTTACCGTTTTGATAGTCAATCTTTTGTTAAAAAATTGAACAATAACTTCAACTTGAATTCAAATCAACATGTTTCCTTATCTCTTTTTTTTTCAAAGTAAGTAGATAGATCGTATCGTTCGTTATCCCGCCCTTAGTCATCGAAACCATCGGTCTACCGATTCGAAAAAAAGAAGGTTTTAAGGGGGAATGCTCCAGTTTTTCGGAACACTCGGTCATTACTGTAGTAAATTAAATGTTTCGTACCAATATGTTTCGCTACCATATTTTCAATAATATAACACATCATTACAATTTACCGTTTTCGACGGTAAAGGTGTATTTATTATGCGAAACTGATTTCCTCAAGATGGAAATCGATTATTTAGAGCAAGTGAATGCAGTTACCACTGTTTTGCGTCATTTTATTCATGTGTAGCTGACAAAAATTGCTGTAATTTACTAATAAATGCGCTGACCTATACATTTGCTTTTTTGAATTATTACCAGGACATGTTGCTTAATACAATGAGGGAGTTTTACCAAATTCTATTATGTAGAACTTGAAATATTTCCAAAAATATGCAAATTTTGACATAAAACACTCCAGCTTCGTTGGTCTAACCGAACACGTGAGCATACTGTTTTATACATTTACGCGTTTATAATAGCACATATTTTGGATTTTCTGTTCTTATTAAATGTAAGACGTTACTTTAAATTCGTTTTCGGGACTTAACGATGAATACACAGCATTTTATTAGCATTTTAGTGACCTTCGACAGGTGCAAGAAATTGTGCATTTTTTATGTAGGGGTATGTGATACGAATGCCTATAAAATTCAAATAAGATCGCTGACCATTCATTTCTATTTTATTTTTCAATTGATAATAACATGTAATTTCGACATACAAAATATAAATAAATTCTATTATTGGGAAAAAATTAAGGAAACTGGAGCATTCCCCCTTAAGCAGGCAGTGTGGAAATGCATTTGGGAATTGTTGGATGTGATGGCTCTTTTAAACAGCAACTTACAAAAAGTTAGTTACGACCAACTGAATTTCAGTTTCTGTAATTATTGTGTCACTTGATTACTCGCCGAATATTTTGTGTACCCCCGCGAAAGTTATTACCGACGATCACAAATCTTGTGAATCTATCCCTCAAGCAAGGAGTATTTCCGTCCAAGTGGAAACAAGCAATAGTCAGACCTCTTCTAAAAAAGCTGGTCTTGAACTTCAATACTCGAACTACAGGCCAGTCAGCAACTTGTCCTTTCTTTCTAAGTTAATAGAAAAGGCTGCGCTTTACAGATTAAATGGACATGCTAGTGAACACAATCTGTTGCCAAAGAATCAGTCAGCATACAGACAATATCACTCATGAGAGTCGGCGTTGTGAAGACTAGTGAACGACTTGCTAAGTAGAATGGAAAACCAAGAAGTAACAGCTCTCATCGCTATTGATCTTAGTGCGGCTTTCGACACTGTTGATCACGATATTCTCCTAGACCTTCTTCAATGTCAGTATGGCGTCTGTGGTACAGCTTTAAACTGGATAGAATCATACCTACGTCCTCGCAGCTGTTGTGTAAGTGTCGATTCAACATTGTCATGCCCGCGTATTCTACAGTGTAGTGTTCCCCAAGGTAGCTGTCTGGGTCCCTGGCTTTATCTAACATATGCGGGGATTTTATTTGATGTCATTCCACCGTCAATTACTCTGTATGGGTTTGCCGACGATCATACAGCAAACAAACGCTTTCAACCATCCACAGAAGACCAAAGAAAGGCAAATCCTGCTCATGACCTTGAACAATGTGCGCTTTTAATTAACAGCTGGATGAACCAGAGCAAACTCAAAATGAACATATCAAAGACTGAGTTTATCATGTTTGAAATTCTGAATCAATTGAAAAAGTGTAATACTAAATCAATTGATGTTGCTGGTGATGAAATTAAATTACAAAAGTGTATTAGATATTTAGGGGCATTTTGGGACGAATCTCTAAATTTTAAATATGAAGAAACTTTAATGGTAAATCGGCAAGTTGCCTTTGACCATTTACAATATAAATTAACATAAATTATGGTCAAGACAGTACATATACAAATAACATACATACATGTATATAATATATTATTACAAGGCATTTCAAACAGAAAGTAATTGGATATACACTATCTTAAGAAGCAGCATCAGAATTTATAATATCATTTCTTTTTTTGAACGCATGGCCGATAAAAGCAAACACTCTTTTGATAATTAAAGGATTTTCCGACATCATTAATGAATTAAATTTCGCTATGCTAGGCCAGCTTGCTATGATCTCATACTTTCGTCTGAGATCAGAATAAGCCGGACAGCACAACAGAAAATGGTATTCTGATTCGCACATATTTTGGGAACAGCATTATCATATTCTTTCATGTCTCTCAATTCTTTCATATCTACCTGTTTCTATATTAAGACTATGCGAGCTTAATCGAAGTCTGGACATTTCACATCGCTGTTTATCATTTTTCAATACTTCTAGATATTTTTCAAATTTAAAATCAGTTTTAAATAATCTGTAATAGTCTAATTTTGGTTGTTGCGAAATTTTGTCAAACCACGTTTGCAAATATTGATCTTTAATTCTTTGAGTCAGAACTGGTTTGTAATTTGTTGAAATGTCAAAATTTGTATAAATATCACCAAAACCAAGCTGATCTAGAATGCGCTTTATTGATGAACAATAAGAATGTTGTAGATAATTATTTTGATTCTGCAATAAGTTGAATTGTTGAAGGTATACATCATGCATCATTGAAGTATCATTTTGTTTTATTTTCACCCAGTAACTTAATGATCTAATTTTACTTAAAACTGAGAAAGGAAATCTACCGAGTTCGCCTAATACTGCTGCGTTTGATGTTTGTGGCTTAACGCCTAAAATATACTTACAAAATCTAAAATGGAGTTTATCTACTTCTTGATAGTCATAAACACCCCAAATTTCGGAGGCATAAAGTATAATTGGCGCTACAAGAGAATCAAATAGAGATAGTTTAGTTTTGATGTCTAAATGGATGCGGCTAAAAATAGATAATAGATGGTTATAGGCTTTCAGTGCTTGATCATCGAGCGCTTTAACTGCATATCTTAAAGAACCAGTATAGTGGAATTTAACTCCCAAATAACAAAAATCTTCTACGACCTCTAAATGTTCATCGCCAATTTGCCAAGTAAAATCATTCCGACTTTTTCGTTTCTCAAAAATACAGATTTTTGTCTTGTTCGTATTGATCTTTAGACCCCATTTTAACGAGTAAGATTGGATTGCATTTATTTGATTCTGAAGACTAACCGGATCTGTTGTAAAAAGGGCTATGTCATCAGCGAAGAGGAGTAGAAACACATTAAGAAGTCTCAAGTCAGAGTCTGTTAAATTTCGCACGTCGAGAATACTTTTGACGTCATTTATAAACAATATGAATAGTAAAGGTGATAGCGGCTCACCCTGCTTTAAACCTAGAGTGACGTCATAGAATTCTGAATACGTCAAATTTGAAGAACATTTAATACATGACTTTACATCACTGTGTATAACCTGCATCATTTTAATCATTTTACAGCTTATACCAGAATCTATCAATTTTATCCAAAGAGCTTCATGTTGTATAGTGTCGAATGCTTTTTCGTAATCAATGAAACAGTAATAGAGTTTAGAATTTTGTGAAAGAACATTTTGTATAATACTATGAAGTATGAATATACAGTCTGTTGTACTACGGTTATTTCGAAATCCATATTGATTAGGAATGTAAACATTTTCTCTTTCTGACCATTTGTCTATACGGTTTCTAAGGCATAATGAAAATATTTTAGAAATAATATTAATAAGGGTAATCCCTCTATAATTAGACGGATTATTTCGATCGCCCTTCTTAAATAATGGTACAACAGCTCCTTTGCGCCATGAATCAGGATATACTTCGTTATCAAAAATATGATTAAAAATGATTGTCAGAAATGGAGATATAAAGTTTTGTGAATCAATAAAGAAATCGGCAACGTTGTTATCAAGGTCACAACTCTTATGACGTTTTAGATTGGCAATAGTATTTATAATTTCTTCTTCGGTGAATGGACAATCAAGTTCATCTATGTGTAAAGGAGAATCTCTTGAATTAGAATCGCTTTCATTAAATGAACTTGGATGTGGAGTATTAGAGGTTCTTTTGAAATGTTCTACAAACTCGTTAAAATTGATATTGCTATCATTTGATGAAGCATTGCCTTTGTATTTTTTTTATGTAACGCCAGAATTTGCGCGGATTTGATTTACTAAGCTTAGCCAAATTTGTTTTTTCCTTTGTATAATATTTTCGCTTTGCTTCCCCTTTAACTGAGCGAAATTCTGATAAAGATTTTAAGAAATTTAATCGATTTTCATTCGAATCATTTGCTTTATACTTTCTTTTGTTATTGTAAAAAATGTTTTTTGCAACTCGACATTTTTCATTAAACCATGGTGCTTTACGATGTTGAACCTTTTTACATTTGAAATTACTTTTTTTAAACGTTTTACCATTTACCTGAAATGAAATATCGTATACAGTTTTTGAAAATTTGTCCATACAAGTATTTATATCGCCAATGCCCGAAGTTAAGTCATTGGTTATTTGCTCAAAAACATGTTTATTGTTTTCAAGAAGATTTGAGAATGTATTTGGATTACAGTCATCCCATATAATCTTTTCAAAAGAGCCAGAAATTTCATCATCATTGAAATCATTGCACTTAATAGCAAAACTTAGAGGGCAATGGTCAGAGAATTCGTTAATATCGTGTACTTGAAATGTATCTATACGTGAAAAAACATTATGATTAACAATAACATAGTCAACAGTACTAGTGGCTAAAACATTTCTATACATGTTATAACAAGTGAAGTTACCTGGTTCTAAACGACCATTTAAAAAGAAAATGCTATATTCTTTGCAAAGTGAGACTAATTTGTTACCAAAACAGTTTACCTGACGGTCTGTCGAGACACGAACAGGGATACTGTCTACGGGAACATCATATTCTGGTAAATCAATATAGCGATCAAGATTAATATTATCGATTACGTCTGATCTATTGCCTGTACGAGAATTGAAATCGCCGGCTAAAGAGCATATGAAACGTAAGTGTAGGATAGCAATGCTTAACTACTTCAAAATCAAGTGTATAAGGAAATATTTGACAAAGTAAGCCACCGAAATATTAGTGTTATCAATGGTCATTTCCCATCTTTGACTACTGTAACGGAATTTTATACGGGATTTCTCAGGCTGAAATGGGAAAACTACAGAGGATCCAAAATATGTGTGCCAAACTTGTTTTAAAAAGATGGACAGTTCTAGACAGGCACTGTACGATTTACATTGGCTGCCCATCAAAGCCAGGATTTCGTTCAAAATATTGACATTTATGTATAAGTGTTCCATTGGTCACGCCCCAGAACTACTTTCAACAGAGCCTACCAGGCGTGAATTGAGATCATCCCTTACTAGAGACAAATGCTACAAAGTTCCTTTTAACAACAGAAAGACATTCGGCGACCGAAGCTCTGGAACTATTGGACCCAAACTGTGGAATAATCTTCCATCCAGTTTAAAATCTTGTGACTCAATTGATGGGTTCAAAAATCAGTTGAAACCAACTATTTCAGAGTTTTTTATAGCTTGTTCTGAGTTTTGTTAAACACAGAACGTAGGACTTAATAATATTATGTATAGTTTGTGTGTATATTATCATTGTTGTAAAACGCCATTGAATATGGATTTCCGTTAAAATAGGCGTTTAATCAAATGTAACCAGTTTAAGTTTAATGTTAACGACCTAAAAATGAATTGATTATAAAGAGGACGTAACGCGATATAAACACAATTACAATCGCAATCAGAATCTGCAATTAGGTTCGGTTACAAAATGTATTTAGGGATGCATTCAAATTTACTTTTCAATCTTCTCATTGCATAAATGTTTAATGCATACTTACAATTGTGTCTTAAATTATCTACCAAACAAGGGTTCTTAGGGTATAAAAGCATTTGTTTAATTAAGACTATTGAACATTTAATTGATTTGTACCTGACATTTAATTTAAAGGTGTACATGGCACGTCATGTTGAAAGAGACACTCTTCATGATGTAGTTCCATAAGAAGGACTTTGTCTATAGTGTAGCTCACGATAAATGACATGGTAGAGTAGCTTTATCTAAAAAGCCAGAGATGCTCTGCCAGGTCATTTATCGAGACTTATACACTGCTTGAAATAAATAAAGGAACACAAATTAGTTCTTTTATTGCACGATACTTGTGCCCATGAATGCTAAATTGTATAAAAGATGGGTTGAAACAAGGGCTCGAAAATATATTATTTTTTTCTTTAAATCCTGTGAATTGATATGGTTACATAATATCTTTATTTGTATGTATAAAAATCTGATGAGGGTTTACTTTTGGAAACAATGGCTGGCAAAGTGGGTGGGGTAAATTGTCAAGAGAAGCAAATTTTACTTTGAAGTAAAATAACTCTCTCTTTGAAGAGCAGATCAAAATTAAATTGTGCACGTACTTTCTATGGTTATAGGAGTAGGTATCATTACTCATGAATGTTAAATACATCGGCTTGTTGATTTCCTGTATTCGTTCTGTCAATCTCAGATTTTGCTTATTTTTAAGGTACTAACCTTATGAAACTATCTGTACAGCTTTTGCTTTTGTCATGATACACGAATGCCATGACTGTGTGTAGGTCAAAGAAATAACGACTCAGATTAGAAAGCCTCAAATTGATTTATGTACTCGTTGCAGATTTTCGCTTGACAAGGCCGATATACAATTACAGGTTGGATTTTCTTAGGATAATTCTTGTACATATTTATTTCGCGTAAAGAAATGTTTCTCTTGTCGAAAAAATAGCAGCGTTCTTAATACGGCTTTGTATGCTCACCTTTTTGTAAAGATTGAAAAGAAAACCAAACCTACCACCACCATCAACTAACCAACCAACCACCGAACCAACCAATTACCAACCAACCTAACGAACGAACGAACGAACGAACGAACGAACGAACGAACGAACGAACGAACGAACGAACAAACAAACAAACAAACAAACAAACAAACAAACAAACAAACAAACAAACAAACAAACAAACAAACAAACAAACAAACAAACAAACAAACAACTCTCTATAATTGTCAATTGGCCACCATAAAACCTGTTCTTACTTTTTAGCGAGTAATGTTATAATATGCTTCTGGGGTGGTTAAAGTGACATTTCAGATTTTTTTTGTCGTAAATTTTACTTTTATTTTTATCTGAAAGAGCATATTTCCTTATGAAAATTTTGAAAATTTCAAGCCAAAATATTGCGCCGTTTACGAGAAATTTATATTTTTGTGTAAAAAATGAACAAATTGTTGTGGACAATGTCAGTTAGGATTTATGCAATTTATCGATTATGTCTCAACTTTAAATGCGTGTTTCTCGCTTATTGGCAACAACTTAAAAAAAACTAATAGTATCTATACTCATTAGAATAATCAATCTTGGCATCAAGACATACTTTAAAAAAATGAAACTGGAATGAAATGTCCCTTTAATGTTTGAATACAGCAGACCTATAGATTATAGGCAGTATAAAGTGTACAAGAAAATCGAAAATTCATTGAGAAATAATGACAGGTTCGGGGAACAAAAGATTATATGTTGGGAGCTCCAATATTTTCTTGTCATAGTTAACTTGAAATATGGGTCTAGTTTAGGCTATCTCAGAAATAAAGAATCTGTTCAATTGGTTCACATGGATGGCACAATTACGTTAAGAAAACAAGTCTGTCTGTTCAAAATAATTTATAATCCAAACCACTCTCACTGTCATATTCATCAACAAAATTCCATGTGTTTTTGTAATAACTTGTAATCAATATGTTTTATATAAGAAATAAACGATAGTCTATCGATATTTATCGTCCATTTAATAACGGCAAAACAACAACAACCTACGAGGGCGATAGCGCATTAAATTGTTCGTCAAGACATCATTAAAGTGACCTTTCACAATTATTTTTACATAAATTTTACTTTTATTCTATCTGAAGGAGCATGTTTTCTTATGAAAATTCTGAAAATTTCAAGTCAAAATATTGAACCGTGTACGAGAAATATATATTTTTGTGCTAAAATTAAACAAATTGTTGTGGACAACAGTTCAGATTTATGTAGAATTTGTCATTTCCGTCTCAACTTTGAAGGCGTATTTTTCGCTTATAAAAATAACTTCAAAAAACTTTTAGCATTTCTACCCATTAGAATAAACAATCTTTGCATCAAGACATACTTTTAAAAAAAGTAAATAAATGTGAAATGTCACTTTAACTAAATATAATGGATTTTTGAAGTTACAAAATTAATTCGACTTGAGTATGTGAGCCAAGTTCATATTTATCGACAGAATCTAAAGTAAACCACCATCACAAACTTTACATTATAAATTTGGCGCAGTATGCCTGCGTCGTTGATTCTTAATTTCTGTTGTTTCCGAAAGTCTGCGTATTTTGTTGTTTCTATATTTCCTCGGTATATTATTATGATGAGTTTATATAGAGCACACAATGCGGTATCGTATCAATCAAGAGTGTTAGACATCGAGACAAGTTAATTTACGCGATTTTCTCCTAGTTCTCGTAGCTACAGATAGAAAAGGGTCATACTTTTCAAACCGCATTTTGTCATTTATTCTTCACCAAACCCTATATAGTGGGTACTCATTTGAATCGTCTCGTCGAGACGATTTAAATAAGTACCAACAACATAGGGTTTAGAATTGAAATAATGAAATTAGAAAGCAATTTTCCAAGTTGTATGTTGCCCTGGATGGTCGTGATTAGGGACTAGTTTTCAGAATCAAGCACCTCGTTAGTGAGATCAATACCCTAGTCCTTTAGATAGTGCATGTGTCGGGCTTGTTAAAACAAGAAACTTCTTCACTTTGGATTATTCACACATTCCCTAATATAAATCAGATATGGGCCCGTTGTCCCAAGCTGAAAAGCTCGGGAAACTATTGATGCAAACTAAGAAACTTCTGAAAACCATTATAGACTAGTGCATGCGTTGGGCTTGCTGAATCAATGTAAAGTAAAGGTAAGGTAAAGGCGTTATTATTGTGTCACCCCTATTTAAATGACCAGCTAGTTTTGGCTTATGAGACACTCTCTTCTGAATGTGCATTACCTCCCGATTTCCAACTCATAATACCGGGTGTCTTGCAGAGATGGGTCTACTAAACCCATTAGTGTAACTAGCTGGCGGCTCATCAACCGGTCGCATCAGTTCTAAACAGTTTTTTTTACTTTTACTACTTCATTTAGGATAAAATGGACCTAGCTTAGATAATTTTGGAATCAGAATAAAGTTGGTGCTATTCCAGAGTGCGCTGTTGATAGGCGTGCAGCATTTTCCTGATGCCAATCACTTAAATTAGACGACCGGTATGAAATTGCCGCTGAGTGAGACAGTCGACAGGGCTACAGATAAGCAGGGATAATGGCTTTACAAAATGCAACAATTCGTTCAGTATTAGATAGAGGCTTTACAGTAGATTCTACAAGAAATAGTGTCCGCTAGCGGTTCATTGGAGTCGGGGCGTGGCTATGTATAGAGTTCACATAAACCAGCCGACAGGTCGTTTATGCGAAATATAGCGGCGACATTTTGAAATATACTGATTTTTATATTGATTATTGGTCTTGCACGTTACTTAGGCAGGTTGGGTAGCAATCAGTACAGATTTTTTTTCTTTTTCTGGACATTAGGCTCTTTTCGATCAGCCGTTACGATCGGTCTGACTCGGTCAAACGCGTCCAAATAATGATGGCCTGTTTCCACGTTATTTCGGACGAATTTAGTTTATAAGTTAACGATGTCGCATGAGTTCTAAAGCCAATGGAAATATTTTCAGATTTACAATTTAGATTTGGCATCTACATCCAACGATTGGATAACGAAATCTCTTAGATGTGTCGAGATTATGCGAGATCGGCGTTGACAATAGCAGAGAGAAATCGTTTTGATGGTAAACATTGACCAATGAGAAGAGAATAAACAACTTGGAGAGGTAGAAACTAAATTTGTCTATTCTTATTTATCATTATAAAGGGATAGCACCATAAGTAGACCCCATCTAATTTCTGGAGAACTCATCGGACACTGAACGATGGTGTTTGGTCACAAACCTGCAATTTTACATCGATTTTGGCACAGCATACCAGATTCATTGATAATTCCTGTATTCTTAGAAAATTGTTTCTATTATTATTGTGTGTGAGTAATGAACCACTTTGCCGTGTTCCCATTCAGAAACCACTGTATCTACCACGATAAAGTCTTTGTAAGAGGGGATAAAGACATTCTAAATCTATTTCAAATCTAACCCTATGTTGTGGGATCTCTTTTGAATCGTCTCGGCGAGACGATTCAAATGAGTACCGACAACATAGGGTTTGATGAACCGTGATGGTTATTTTGCATTTTGAAAATACATGACACCCTCTTATATGTAGCTTCAGATCCATTGTTTTGAATGAACGTATCATGCAGACAGTGCGAATTGGACATTGCTTCCGGGTGGTGAAGCCTAATTAATATTCGAAATCCTGCTTTTTTCGTGATGTTCCTGTATCTAGATAATGAGTAAATGCTTGTTATGTAGTTCTGCTGAAAGATAATTGTTGCACTCTTTGATGCGGCTGAGCAACTTGAGAAATTGCTTTCTAATTTCATTATTTCAATTCTAAACCCTATGTTGTTGGTACTCATTTAAATCGTCTCGACGAGACGATTCAAATGAGTACCTACAACATAGGGTTTGATGAACATTGATGGCTACTTTGCCTTTTGAAAACCCGTCGCCAACTCTTATCCATAGCCCTGCTTCATGGAGCAACTCTTCAGATCGAAGGTTTTAATGAACGTATCATGCAGACAGTGCCGATTGGACATTGTTTACGGGTCGGGTCGTGAGGCCCAATTAAACTTTGAGATTCTGCTTTTCTTGTGATGTTTCTGTATTTAGATAATGGGTAAATGCTTGTTATGTAATTCTGCTGAAAGACAATTATTTCACTTTTTGATGCGGATGAGCACTCTTTTGGTGGAATGGCATGTTGTCACTTATCAACCTTTGTATAATATAGTAATAGTGGCATACCGTCAAATAGTCGGAAGTATCGGATTTGTTGTGTAATTGTGCTTGAATAGAATTCACCAATTGAATTGTTGCCAATTACCCCTTTTCTTGGTATGGTATTAAATTATGCGAAAGAACGTTCTTCAACACTGTTTTTAAATGGTCTAATGAATCTTCAAACTATCATTGTATTTCTATGAAAAGCAACGATGAAGGTTTATATTAAAATTCATGCTTTATTTTTCATTCGTCGACCAAGAGAATATAGATTATCGAACAAACACATGGTCTTAACCCTTACATAAACATGATATGTTTTTGATGTCCTCCACAGAAACGGCTTTACAAAAAGTTGAAGCAAGGAAGAAAATGCCTTTTGTAAGCATTATGATATCCCCCTTTAGTTTCTATACAATAACAGTCAACTTTTCAATTCACAGGGTTTTGTTGATATTGTCTTTGAACTCATCTACTAATCTAAACAGTGTTGTTTGAAAAAGGGTTAACATATTCCCACACAATGACTCTTTTATCTCCCCACAATATAATTGCTTTGGAAAACCTCGTGGAAAATGAAGAAAATGCTTGTGACAAGCAAGTTCTTCATTTCCCACAATGTTTTCTACTAAAAAAGGGTAATATTTTATACAATTGAAATTGTACCTTATATTTTAACCAGTCTTCTATTTCGCCGTTTGGACCATAGTTAATGTAACCTCGTAGAGAACAAGGCTAGCTAGTGGCAGAGTAAACATTCGACCTGATCATGTTTTATTAGCCAATTAATAATATATTACATTTCAATTGAGGACAAGTATCTCTTTAACCTTTTCCAAAAACGGTAAAAATTCGGACTGTTCCAACTTGAAAGTTAAAGCTGAAGACAAAATATTTTATCAATAAATATGGGATATGTGTACAATAAAGCACGTAAATATTTGGGACGAAAGGAGAAAATGTTAGTTTTTAACATTTTCGTCTTTTTGCTAGAACTATGTTTTTCCAAGCATCTTCTATTTGATACGAGAAAACCAATATGCCTACTACAGTACTTATTTGGAAAGAAAACAAATATTACCTAAATATGAAAATGCTGAACACCAGTAATAGATCGTTCGTACCACAATCCTTCCACCGAAGTGGATTGAATTTCCAGTTGCATGTACTATCATAGCTGGTTTTGTTTGGTGAGATGCGTTAACCCCCTCCCAATCAATATCTGGTTTTGGCATCCCTTACAGAACAGGGAAAAATTTCAAAAAATGCTGATAAACAGTATTTTCTCATTTTGCCTCAATATTTTCGTTGATATAACATACACATTTTCTGTAAATCCTTTTGTGTTGGAGCAGTCTAAATTTTGTCGTTTGGGTAAGGGTTAATTGATTATAGAAACGTGTTTTTTCACTAATAAAGCTTGTAATCGTTTATCTTTCACTGCTTCTGTTTGTTTAACCCTTTCCCAAACAATGAAATTTTAGAACAGTCTGGTTCAAAAGCTGCTGCAGAACACAAGATGGATGTTGATAAATATAGAATTTGTGTACAATATAGCGCAGAAAATATTGAGACAAAAGGAGAAACTGTTGGTTATCAGTAGTTTCTTCTTTTGTCTCAATGTTTTCCCAAGCCTTTTCAACTGGAGACGTCAAAACCAGGTCTTGTTTGGGAAAGAGTTAACCCTTTACCAAACCACGATATATTGTGATGGGGCATTTTGGAATCTGCTGTAGACGATAGACGAATGTTGACTAACATTGAACGGAGGGGGGGGGGGGGGGGTGGTATCCGGCGACCCTTGTGTTTCAAGTCCAGCACGTTACAACTGCACCCCTTCGGCCCTTGTTGACTAAGATAGTACATACACTATTGATATGATGGAGAAATAGCTGATTTTCAGCATTTTCTTCTGTTTGTCTCGATGTTTTTCCAAACTTTATCAATAAAAGAAGTCGAAACTAAGTCTGGCTAGCCCTTTCCCAAACCACACAATTCTGGACAATTTTTATCTGTGTCTTAACACGTAAGCTAAATATGGACGCAAATGCAAATAGCCAGGATTTGGAAAAATGTCCTCTAAGGCGTTTGAGTCCAATATGGTTCCAGATCAGCCTGCTTATACACGCAGTCTGATCAAGAACCATGTTGTTCTCTAATGGTGTCTTTATGACCTATAGTATCTGTAAGATGGCAGGATGAACCCCGCTCATACAGCACATGCGCACAAGTTGATCTTGAAACATGGCTGCCTAAAATGCCACAAGGGAGCTTTTTCCAGATCGCAGATCAAATGAAAACGAAATTTGAAAAAAATTGTAGCACAGAAATTACGGCACGGACTTTGGCCAAATTATCTCGAAAAAAAAGCTCCGGTGAAGAAATGTTGATGTCATAGGTATGACTTTTAAGAAGGCAGTTGAAGGCAGTATCGATATAGATCGATATATGCCCTCTGGGACCTCTTCTAATGATAACCAACGAATAAGCACCTCGCCCCTTTAAGATTCAACCAGTCGTGCTCGGAAATTTGTTAAGGTAAAAGAAAAGTCTCAAAAAGGTGCTATACTCATAAACAAGAGTTAAAGGAGCATGGGTATATAAATATTGTCTATTTAATGAGTCAGTGTTTAGTGTAATGGTGCAAATAGTGTCATTTTTGTACATAATCATTATTCAAGTTGTTTTTGTTGTCTCATTCAGCCATTAATGTATTCCAATTATCATTAACGTTTGGAAGGAACCACCGGTTGCCAAATCTTCCTTAAATTAGCCATTATGTATTAGATTTAACTGACAATTAATACGATTGGCCGAGGCATGTGTCTCGTCCAATCAGATGACTTACTAGTATTTTATCATTTAGACATAGACAATCGATTCAGAAATGTTTGTATATACAGTTCCTCAGTGAATAACCCACGTGACTTTTGGGAAACGTTCACACCGAAAAATCGGTTTCAAGTATGGTTTGTTTAATTTCTCAGCTAATACTCTACGGATTTTGACGGGATAGAGTGTACGTACGCCTTTGAAAGGACCATTTCTAATTCTTAGTCACTCTGCACCGAATCCCGACTAACGGTGTTTTTGGATAAAGTGTTCTTTGGGAGTGAGATTCTTACCGGGATGTTCCGAATGTTCCACACTGTAAACAAATTATGTCATTTTGATGTCATTTGTCATTTGCATAAAAGTAGGGAGCATTCGAAACACCACGGTAAGCAAATAAAGGAGCATTCCGAACAAATCGGTCAACGCTCTCTCATGTTGTTTCCACAGAATTGACCAATGGGTTCCGTAAAGTATTAAGGTAAGAAGGGCCTAATTAGCACCAAAGAGCCAGTGGCTAAATTTGAAAAGTGCCAGTTACCCCTAAAATGTGTTACATTTCAATTCCGAATATAAACATAAGCATTTTGTATGGTTTAGAATTTTGAATTAATGCATATTTATGGAAATATTTGACAAAAATGTTCAAAATTACCTCCCTTGCATATGAATATAGAGTAAAATAATATTTGTAAATTATTTTCTTCCTGAGTCATAATCTAGAAATCCGGCACGGTGAATCAACTTATGTGAAGTGTATTTACAAGTGTGATCAATTTGACACATTTCGCATGGCTAGAAAGTGGTGTTTTTAATTAGGCCTCGAATACCTTAAGGATACACGCGCTCCTTATTGAGCGGCTTAAAATTTGGTGCTAAAGAACGCTTTATCTTAAACATATTAGGAAATTTAAAGATATCTAAAAACACTCTCGCTGTAAAGAACATCAGAGGTTTGTTTTGGATCGGATATAGCTAATCCAAGTCTTCTCTGGTGAGAATTCTCTCTTTGATATTTGAATGTCGCTATTTATAAATAGTGACATACAAATATCAAAGAGCGAATTTTCACCAGAGAATACCCGGATTAGGGTATAGCCGGACCTCTAAAATACCGACACCGCAAAATCACAGAATACGAATATCGGCGATCAAGAAAATAAATGAGTTCATCCAACCAGAAACAACCCAGGAGCTCGCTCCAACTGTCTCTTTTTCTGTAATCAAAGGTTCAATAGGCCCTATTTGTCTTCGACTGAATTACATATAATTTTCTGAAAGAAATTAATTATACCCAATTTGTCTTGCATTTGACGGAGGTAATAATAGCCAATGTCATTCTACCAGTCTGGAATTTGTTTAGACCTTTCCCAAACAACAATGTAGACTTACCTCATTTCAAGCCGCCGCTAACATCAATGGAAAGAAGTACATTTTAGAGGTACATTTTATCGCAGAAAATACATAGGAAAATGCTGATTATCATCACTTCTTTGCTGTCCTTTAATATTTTACGAAGGTTTATGAATAAGACAGAGGGGGCTCCGACCGAGCTTTACACACAAAAACGCCATATTAAATCAAGGGGACTCCTGGCCACAAGACCACCCTCTGGATCTGCGCATGCATTTAAAATCACAATGTTAAGGTAGAATACCCGTAATGTAGCCATTTTGAGATTAATAAAACATCGACTTTTTTTAATGGCGTCGTTACGTATCCGAACCTATTCGGGCCGGCGCAGTCGTAAACATTCGGCGGTAAAAAGTTCCACTGCCGAATGTTTTCGACGTCGCCCGAATAATTCCGACGTCGCACTAATCTCATTTGGATTTGGACGTCTCTTTAGCTATCAGTCAAAACAATATATCAAAAAATATATATAATAATTGAGCCAGGATCTGGTAAAACGTCCCTTAAGGCTTTTGAGCCCAACATAGATCCAGATCAGCCTGTGCATACGCACAGTCAGATCAGGATCCACGTCGCTCTCTAATAGCTTCTTTGTGACCTTTAGTAACTTAAAGAGAGCAGCATGGATGCATATTGGACTGTATTTGACAACAGGCTGGTCTTGAAACTCAATTTTTAAAAATGCTATAAGGGACGTTTTTCCAGATCCCGGCTCATATCAATTTGGATGAATGGACCGATTTACGAACCAGAGCAAAACAAAATTGTCCAGTTACATTATATAACATAGAACTTCAAGGTTATAAAAAATAACAATTGAGCGTTTTCTCATAAACCACTTCAAAAATTAATACATGTATATTAATTATAAGCAAAATCAAAATAACACTTTTATGATTTAGACAGGGTTTGCTCGAGTTAAGTTCTAACACAAAAAGGACATAGAACAGTCGAGTGTTTTCTGAATGACCAAATGTCGGTAAATAATTGTGTGAACATTTTGACCATCGGCGTGAATAAAATAATATGAAAAGAGATAAATTGGCGGATTTGATGAGAATTCCCCGGGGTTTCTGGACGATTTGTCGATAGTGTCGGGTAAAAAACCGCAGCCGATAACGAGGGTTTTATACACACAGAATGAATGATTTATTAAACTAACCACAGAGGGGGCAAAAACACATTTGATATCTTGTGATATTGTCATTTTCCAGAGATATCTGCCCAGTTTGTCTATCGCACCAGACGTTAAGATTATGTGTAAGAAAAAAGCTGCTAAGACAAATTAGATAGGTCAGTAGAAATGTAACAGACGTTAAGATTATGTGTAAGAAAAAAAACTCCTTAGAAAAATTAGATAGGTCAATAGAAATGTAACAGACGTTAAGATTATGTGTAAGAAAAAAGCTGCTAAGACAAATTAGATAGGTCAATAGAAATGTAACAGACGTTAAGATTATGTGTAAGAAAAAAGCTGCTAAGACAAATTAGATAGGTCAGTAGAAATGAGGTCTCTCTATGAGACAGGATTGGAAGATGGTCTTCAAAGCATTTGAGATTAAGAACCAGAGGAAAACAAACATATTCAGTTGCTGACATAACATAAAACTTATAGGTTGAAGAAATACCATTCGATTGTTTTGTCATAAACCACGCCAAAAGCCAAAAGCAGAATATTACTGTTTTGTAATGTAGGTAATATTTGCTCGAGTTAGGTTTCAAGATATCTGTCCATTTTTTCCTTTTTCCTCAATATTTTCCATGTTGTCCCCTGTCCTATCTCCCCCCAAAAATTGCAGAAACATTGACGCAATAAAAAATGAAACTAGAGTTATCTGCTGCGTTTGGCCTCAAAAATATTACATGTATTGTTGTGTACAAATGATATTTTTATCCAAATATTTTTTTCTCCTACAGCAGTTCAAAATGGTTACGATCCAAGTGTTTGCCGTTCTTGAAATGGTTTTAAGAACAAGATCTTTGTGAGTGATAAATGTGTGATTTATTCCAAAGAAATGGTTTCCAACGGGAAAACTGCTCATTTTAAAGCAATCAATATGACTGGAGATCATTAAGTCTACGAAAAACGACATAATTAGATAATTATTCCAGCTTTATGGTTTATATATTTTGAATAAATATCTTTTATCACGTCTATGTGATGCTATAAAGGGAATGATACGCTATTGGTGGAAATATCAGGAAAATATAAGAAATTATTCCGAGATACTGCAGACGACATTTTTAAGTGAATGATTTTTTGCATTTTTTGTCTTTCCGAATACGTCACAATCAATTTCTTCATTCTCCAAAATTTCTTCTAAGGCATTTATCGTATGGGTGGTCAAAAAAAAGTTTTAAACTGCTAATACAATTCGTCATTTTGGCTGGTATGTTCTTACTAAAGCTCCTATCTAGTAATATCCGAGGCTGGAGTGATCGATTCTCACAACAACAAATATTAGATTGATTAAATTTCTGCGTGTCAGATATGTGGTGCACAGACTCAATAAAACCCAATAAAACATTTACCCCAGTGTAAGTGGGCTTGATTTACAATTTGGCAGTGAAACGTCTTCTGTCTACGTCTATCGTACACCCAAGTAATGAATAGGGAACAATTTAATCCAGTTAACCATGACGTATTATCGGACAAACAATAGTATTTCGTAGGTGTTATTTTAAATTCCGTAACTACGGCTTAATTAAAGCCGTAGTTACGAGATTTTATAACAACACCGACGGTTTAGCAAAACATCATGGTAAACCGATTCTATTTTTAGCAGGGAAATCGTTGCTATTTTAAAAGATTGCGCTGCTTTCAAAGGTATCAATGACCAAATTCTCCAACACATGCACCTTTTTGACAATACAACTGACTCAGCGCGACCAAGTGTACCTCCTTTCCATTTAAGTTTATTGCGGTTTTACGCCGTTTTCAACTACCAGGGTCATATCGCGGCGGCTGGAGCACCTACCCATGGATTTCTGTTGTTTCTCAAACCAGTACTACCACAACACCCTTACCGAGCCTCCAGCTGCTCGCCCACTTAGGTTAACGATTTCAAACCCATTGGTTGGTGACAATTTTGTCAGAAAGGGTATTAGCCGCGGCCGGGTATCGAACCCGGGACTTCTCGTATGAGGGTCAGATGCGCTACCAACTGCGCTAAGGCCGCGGCCCCTTTCCATTTAAAGGGACACTAATATTCCCAGGCCTAAATCCCTAATGATCCACAGAAGTTGGCTTTTAGCATGTTGACACATCGTTTATAGACTTTTTATCACAGTAAAAAAAAATCATACTGTAAATTACATGCAGTGTTCGCACTATGTCAGACGATGATAATCTTCCCATTTACATCGGTGCCACCTAATTTTTATCATACGATTTTTCAAAAATATAATATCTTTTTGGGTTATAAGTCAACGATGTCACGTGATTTTAAAGCCAAAGAAACTATATCGTATTAATTTTGTTGACCTTGCAATAATGATATCTCGCGGAAGTGTTTAGTAGTACATGGAAGAGTTGATCAATTAACCCTTTCACAAACGACAATAAATATATTTCAGGGTTGTCCAACATGACACCAGTTGCACGTGACAGAATAGTTGTTGAAAAAGTATGATATTGATATACATAAACACTGTAACACAGAAAATATTGAAGCAGTAGAATAAAATACTGATAACGATGCATTCCTTAAGGTAAGACCAGGGTAATGGGCTATATGATCAGTTATGGAACGAAATCTGTATGGTGCGACTAGACGATTTCAAGGGAAATGATTTCCATTGCCCTCAAATTTTGAATTTATTTTACTTTTGTTGTTGTTTTTTTGCCTACTCTTCATACAATTTGGAAACATTTTCACAAAAACCGTTAAGAACATTCTCTCGAAATCTGAGCACGCTCATTTATTTTCGTTGTTACGAAAACAGGAGATAGTGCATCTAAATGCTCGGACTTAACGGAATAAGTTGAAATATAACGATTATACCGGAAGTGCATTACCAAGTTCTCACGTTAATGTTTGTCAATCCTTTTATCTATAAGGGCCGTTAAAACTCGATATTGTTTGGGAAAGGGTTTAGAATATGGCGACTACACGTAACAAAGAATACGGGCTAATGACGAGTAATCCATTGTGGAAGTTTGTTTATAGATGATCAATTAATGATCTTGATACTGCGGGCCTTTTTATGTCTTGTGGTTTCAGCGAATTCGCTGAGAGGACTCGTTTGTTATTGATTGACCTTTTCCCAAACAAGACCTGGTTTTGACACTTGAGAAAGGAAACTCTTTTAAAGCATTGAGATAAAAGAAGAAAGTGTTGTCAGATAATAAGCATTTTCCGCTTCTGATCCAATAATGATTTTCTGTGCCTTATTAGTCACAAATCATATTTTTATCAAGTTAAGTTTGCCGCTGCATTGACAAAGCAGAGTGTCCAATTTAAGGGGAAATGCTCCAGTTTTTTCGGAACACTCGGTCATTATTGTAGTAAATTTAATGTATCGTACCAATATGTTTCGTTACCATATTTTCAATAATAATTATATCATTACAATTTACCATTTTCGATGGTAAACGTGTAATTATTATGCGAAACTGATTTCCTCAAGATTGAAATCGATTATTTAGAGCAAGACAGTCGTAAGTGTGTATGCAGTTACCACTGTTTTGCGTCATTTTATTCATGTGTAGCTGATAAAAATTGCTGTAATTCACTAATAAGTGCGCTGACCTATACATTCTCTTTTTGAATTATTACCAGGACACGTTGCTTAATACAATGAGGGAGTTTTATCAAATTCTATTATGTAGAACTTGAAATATTTCCAAAAATATGCAAATTTTGACATAAAACACTCCAGCTTCGTTGATCTAACCGAACACGCGAGCATGCTGTTTTATACATTTACGCGTTTATAATAGCACATATTTTCGGTTTTCTGTTCTTATAAAATGTTAGACGTTACTTTAAATCCGTTTTCGGGACTAAACAATGAATATAAAGCATTTTATTAGCATTTTAGTGACCTTGGACAGGTGCAAGAAATTGTGCATTTTTTCGGTGTAGGGGTATGTGATACGAATGCCTATAAAATTCAAACAAGATCGCTGACCATCCATTTTTATTTTATTTTTAATTGGTAATAACAAGTTATTTCAACATAAAAAGTATAAATGAATTCTATTATTGGGAAAAAATTTAGGAAACTGGAGCATTCCCTCTTAAAAGACGATAAGACTTCAAAATGTACGAGTTTGTTAATAAGTATATGATTAAGAAAATATCGGGACAAGTGGAGAAATGTTGGTCATCAGGATTTCCTCGTTTTTTCATTGTTTTCTGATGATTTTCCTTAGAAAAAAGAGTGAACAAGTATTTGGGGAAAATGTTACGGTTTCTAGTTTGGGGAAATCTGCATGTATCAGGCTTTTTAAAAATTGATCGAATTAGGGCATTACTTGAAGCTTTGTAAATCGAAAACTTCACAAAAGGATTTTAATCACTGTCTGATTATTTTGTGTCACGTTAAACCTTTCCCAAACGGTCAAGAAATCGCATTGGGCGTTGAACAATTTAGCTTTTGTGTGCAATGTAGGCCCAAGCTTGTCCTTTTATTGACGCCAAACATACGAGGGTTGATTTATAAGTAGTAAGTCTCACATAGAAAGGTTTGATTTGTAACTGTCAAAGCATTTAATAGACGGGACACATGAGGATCAAAACACAGAAAATTACTTACTTTTTTTCGTTTTCAAAACGAACGAGTTAGTCATTGGTGCTAAATATAGTATAGTATGGCATTGAAACATCGTTAATATTCACAAAATTTCCCGAATTTAATTCAATTCGTTTATATTTTTGATCGTTGATCATTTCGCTACTCAGACAGGCACGTTTTAACAGTCTTGTATGTGTGATTGATATAGCCCATAAATCATGCACTTTATGTCCGGGAATTCTTTAAAATATTTTTTAGGGGGAACTGTGTTTTCTTTCTTTCTCTTTTTTGAAAAATATTTGAGGAATTCTATTGAGAAAATATGATTTATTTGTTTGATTTGAAGATGCTTTTCAAAGGAAATTCTGTTACTTTTTTCATTACTTTTACAATGCATTTTGCATGAGTTCTGAATCGGATTGTGAAGTAGAGCGGCTTTTATTTTGTTGACTTTGCATAGTAGTATTGACATTAGACTTTTTAAAAAGACATGGATTTGAATTTCATAATCATTTTGGAAACACACTGCTAATCAGCAATTTCTCTTCTATCCTCAATATTTTAAGTGCCATTATTTTCACATTTTCTACTTTTCACATCTATATATTTTGTCGTCTGGGACGCCTTCCAAATTGGAGGCGTAAAACAAAATTGATCCCTACTGCTTCTCTATAGCCACAAGAAACTCTAATAGAGTAGCATGGCTCTAGATTGAAATTTGTGGTCAGCGGGAGTGTGATCGGCATCTATAGTCACCGTCTATCATCAACACCGGAAATAGATTACCAGCGAAGCGAGAGTTGACCGACACGAAATGTGACAGCTCAAGAAAAATCAGTGTTGGTGGTTTTAACCGTGATATATTTGAAGATCTGTTTGTGTACATACATGGCGGATATGTAAAGCTTTCCTTGTAAGTAGATCGTTTTGTTAATTGACAAGACGGATGGATTTGAGGACCGATCATCCGACGACTGGTACCATAAACAAAGCATGCTTTTTGGCGTTTAGGACCAATTTACTTGAAATACATGCGGATATTTTCGATTTTTTGAGTACTGAGCTAGAGAATATGTAGAATATGAAGGTATCGTAGAATGTTTAAACCAAAATCCAAAATTCAAGCAAAATATTTAACAAAACAAAAAGTTAGATGTGTACGGCGAATAGAACATGATCTGTACGGCTTATAGTTAAATTATCCAAAAATTATGTACGGCGAATAGTCATCGAAAAATCATTTAAATTGAACGTGTAGAGAGTACCACAATAAAAACGCAGCCCACTCAAAGTGCCTAGAGTAAGAGAACCTTTACGATCAAAACCAACATAAAATATTTCCATAAGTATGCATTAATTCAAAATTCTAAACCGTACAAAATGCTTATGTTTGTATTTGGAATAAAAAAGTAACACTGTTTGGTAGTTACTGGCACTTTCAAATTTCGCCTCTGGTTCTTAAATGGTGCTAATTATGGGTTGCATACCTAATTCTTTAAGAAATTAGATCTATATTTGCCATTGAACACACGATTGTAAGCTCACAAATGACAAGCATAAAGCAAATTAGGATCTGTTAAAACATGACAACTAGAAATTCTGCAAATTTTCCAAAGACAAGTGAAATAATCAAGCTTGAAGTTACCTACCCTCATGTTTTGAAGTTTATTTTTATGCCCGGTAAGTCTGCGCACGTCACTGTGTGTAGTTATAGTTATCCCCCGCCAATGAAATCATCGGGGGATATTATTTTTGTGTCGTCCGTCCGTCCATCCTTCCGTCCTTCCGTCCGTCCGTCATTCGTTTCGTTTCTGCGCTACTTCTTGAAAACCACTGACTCAATTTCAATTAAACTTTGTGGAAAGCTTCACTACTAAGAGGAGATGCGCATATCGTCGGGGTTACTCGGTTCGACTTATAAATTAAGAGTCACTGCCTGATTGGTGAAGCTATATACATATAGAGCAACATTCGTTTGGACCGCGCTATTTCTTGGAAATCATTGACCCTATTTCAATGAGTTTGTTTTGGAAAGCTTCACTACAAAGAGGAGATTCGCATATCGTCGGGGTTACCCGGTTCGACTTATAAATTTATAGTTACTGCCCCTGATTGGTGAAGCAATATACATACAGAGTGATATTCGTTTCCGCTCTTTTTCTTGGAAACTATTGGCTGGATTTTAATGAAATTTTGTGGAAAGCTCTTCTACGAAATGGAGATGTACATACCGTCGGGTTTGCTCGGTTCGAAAATTGAATGGTTGGAATAACCTGCTTCAACAATGAAATTCAGAGTCACTGCCCCTGATTGGTGAAGCCATATACATACAGAGTAAACAAAATACTTTCGGCGAGGGATATCTATATAGTCAATGAATTTGCTTGTTTGTTTACACAGTGACGTCATTCGGTGAATTGATAACGGTTGATATGTGACTTTGTTAAGTCTTGTTTACTTTAGGTGTTGAATTTTGCATTTTATAGCAAGGTTAGCCTTTCTTTTAGATTATGCCTATTTATCTCAAGGAAATTCAAGTTTCTATGCTATTTACTTTTTTTAATTAAATACTTAGTTTTCAAGTATTTCCAGATGAGAAAATTGTGGAGGCCGCGTGTCCGATTAAGATATGTCACATTAATATCAATACACATAGAAATAGATTGGCTTGACCGTGACCTGCTTATGTGTTTATGAGTAGGGTAGGCCTAAACAAAAGGTCACGTGGTTGTTTTACTATATAATTCATTTGGCAAGTCGTTGTTTCCCACGAGCATTGTAGGCCTACGTTTATTCTGCATAAATACAAAGAATATTTGTACAATCATTTACGTTAATTATCAGATTATTGAGTTACAGTAATATCTTTGCAACTTTGATTGAAAAAAGCGATTTTTGGCTTGTAACCATTCGTACCCTGTCTCCACCGCCCATTAACACCATGCAAGCTACTGCTTTTGACAATCATATAAAATCAATTTTGTAGAAGCAAGTGAGCTCCTAAGTACTTTCCAACTGAGAGCGGTAATATTTTGCATTTGTTCTTGCTCTAGACTAGAGTCAATACAATGGGCAGGTCACAGGGTCGATTACACACACTTGTAAAAACACTTCACATTGAGTTAATTCAACGTGCTGGATTTCAAGATTATGCTTCAAGAAGAAGATAGTTTACAAATATTATTTTACTCTATGTTCATATGCAAGGGAGGTAATTTTGAATATTTTTGTCAAATATTTCCATAAGTATGCATTAAAGGGACTCATTCTATGTTTTTATGCTTCCGAACTGTTCGGGAACTCATATTTGTGCATGGAAAAACAATTAGCAATGCATAAAAACCTCAATCTCGGCGAATAACCACCTTTCCTTTGCTATAGATCAATCCTTTACAAGCGTGTTTACACATTCTATTTTTACTTCAAAACAAGACAAGGTCAAGGTCAACGAGACACACCTCCGCGGTATTAACACACCGTACATTCGGCTGTGTCGATGACTGTGACCTTATTTGCGAGGAATACGTGAAAAGGTTTATTTTGTACAAGCACTGAACATTTATACGCGTATTTATCAACTATAGAATACCAAAGATCCTTTCGTTTATTTATAAAAGTAAATTCATTTGACCTACCATGCACATGACATCAGATGCCGAATCTGTCTTCGCTGACTTTCGACGCAGCCGGTTGTACGGTGTGTTAAATCTCGCTGAGCACAGATGACGTATCTCTGACGTAATTGATTTTTGAAGGTTGGGCATATGTAGCCGTTACAAAACAAAAACAAGGACGCCAGCATGTTATTAATTGACTTGGATTTTAATACTTAATAAAGCTCGTGGAGTGCTAACAATGGACATAAATGATCTACCCATTCAGGTTGGTAATTTCATACGTTATTTCTGGTCTGTAATTATTGTGCCATTTGCATTTTCGACAGCCTAGCTCGCCCCCCTTTAATTAAAATTTCTAAACCGTTCAAAATGCTTATGGAATGGAAATGTAATACAGTTAGGAATTAATTGCACTTTTCAAATTTCGTCTTTGGCTCTTCAAATGGTGCTAACGACGGGTGGTATACCTAAAGAGATCATCAAATTGATCTAGATCTACCATAATGAATCATCTATCTACATAAACCTTTCGGTACTGAGATTATAATCGCCACACTGAAAATGACATATTTCGTACTCTTTTTGTTGGGGGAGGAGGCTTACGACACTTGTACCTTGCGGGTATGTTTCTCAAAAGATCCGTGGATGGTCCTTTTTGGCAGGGTCAAAAACGACTCTAAAGCCGGTAAGAACCATTATTTGAAGTCAGCCAATGACATTCCGTCGAGATACACAGAGGAACTTCACTCAACGGAGTGTGATTCCACTTAAACTTCTTCTTTCCTCCGTGGATTTCCATTGTAGTTTGAATTCTTTGCTCGAAATCAGGTCAGAGCCTCGATCTGGCATAAAGAAACCCCCCACTTATGTGTTGCTATTTTAGTAACTAATTAGAACCGTGTTTGTGTGTATAAGGAAAATGTAAACACTTGTGTCACTCGGTTGAATTAAGAATTTTGTAAAAATGATTTTATGTTCTTTGAAAAATATTCATAATTTATTTGAAATTTGGATCATAGATTAAGTGGATTTTTTGTAGTTGTCGTTGATTTTAGTCGGAATTGAATGGGTGCACAGACTTACCGGACTCGACTAATAATAATAATAGCAAAACTACAAACATTTCACTAGATATGCTGAGCTGTAGAGTGCAAAATGTTTGTTGACACATATAAATAGTTCGTTGAGTAGTGGCCTTCCTCCACCATACAAACCTCCGATATCCCAACAAAGAAGTAACACGAGATACTGAATAACTATCATAATTGTGTTATAATTCATTTATTGATTTTAAAAATAAATGAAAACTATACGACGTACATAAATGACTATTCGCCGTCCATGGTATTGACTATTCGCCGTCCATAAAATACCAACAAACAACTATTCGCCGTATACCTCAAACAATTTTGTTTCGGTAATTAACGGCAGTAAAATATCAAACCAACATAAGAAACACGTGTTAGATAAGGCATATTGGTATTAAGAATAGGGAATGTACTTCAAACCCGAAACACAATTTTGTTAACCCGATAAAACATGTGTTTTCGCGACACGATTGTCTGAAATGCCAGTACCAAGCAACGAAAAAAACTGTCTAAAGGCAGATATTTCGATACACAGGATAAAATAGAGGCGCACGCTGTTATTTTAAATGTTTTTACAATGTGCCTTACATGCACTGGTTATCCTGTAGTAAATTATAACGCAATGATAAAGGTCAACACTTACCCACTCACCATGCGTTTTTTCATACTCTTGCTTCGCTGGTAATCTATTTCCGGTGTTGATGATAGACGGTGATATTGATTTTGTAGCCGGGTACAGGTATTTGGTGATAATCATATCGTGTGGCAATGTGGTTCGGTAGCTCAGTGGTTAGAGTGTAGGAACGGTATTCCTGAGGCCCTGGGTTCGAATCCCGGTCGAGCCACGATATTTTTAACCACCTGTTACATTTGGCGCCCACCGAGGGACGGTGGAATTGTATATGGCTACTGCTTATGCACCTTAAGAACGTTTCACAATTGTTCTTTGTCTCCAGAATTCGGGACGAATTCTTAATTTGGAGGGGGTATGCGTAGCCAGGTACAGGTATTTGGTGATAATCATATCGTATGCCAACGTCGACTTGTGGTTCGGTAGCTCAGTGGTTAGAGTGTAGGAACGATGTTCCTGAGGCCCTGGGTTCGAATCCCGGTCGAGCCACGATATTTTTCACCACCTATTACAATTTCAAATGCAAAATTCAAAAGGGCCATTATTCCATATTAACACTCTCGCAAATATGACAATCTTTTAACGTGCCTGATAAGAAAAACTTTGGAAACGCTTTGAAGCAAAAGAAGTATATACTTTTTGACCAGCATTTCTTCCTTTTTGCCTTGATATCTTCTTAGCTTTATTGTGCACGAATATCATTGCAAGCTACTGCAGAAAACAAAATGGATGTTTATGAATCTGAACAGGAGAGCGAGTTAATTTGAATATGAATTGATTAGTATTGTTTCTCACATAAAACGCGAAGAGCAAATATCGAATCTTTCTTGTGGCGTTAAGGAATAAGTGGCATCACGATATCGTCACTTTTCAACAAAAAGCTCGTAACTGCAGCTTATTATAAGCTGCAGTTACGAGCTTTTTGTTCAAAAGCAGCCACATAGTGTCACGTGATCACAATAAAACATGACGTGGTCTGATTTTGTCCCGAATTCTTCGTTCCAAATGGTTTGGTATTAATTAAAGGTCGTGAGAAACTCACGAGAAGTAGTATTTTATTTAACGACTGCTAACGTCCTCCGTCGATTAATTGAATTCTGGCCGTTTTTTTTTTTTGCAAGATTATCTGTCAAAGAACTAAATGGTAAAATATTTTCTATAAAAAATATTTCACATGCTGGAAAACAACCGATGGTGAAATTTGTACTTTTTGTACTGCGTTAGGAGGAAAAATCAAAGCACTGAAAGTACTGTTGGAGAGCATATTTGACACAACATAAAATCATCAAACTTTGACAATATTGCATGATTACATAATTGGGAACATTCTTCATACAAATCCATCCGTGAATGTAGGTAGAGTTGTATTTACAAAACATTTGAACCTAACATCAAAATTTTAGACTGGTCCAAATTCAACGATGTTGCAGACGACAATCCAAAAGGAATGAAATTTTACATGTTTCTGTCTTTTTATATAGAAATGTATGTGGGAAATATAGAAATTGCTTGTCACACATAATTTCTTAATTTCTACATTGTTTTCCGAAGTCATTTTCCTGTAAGGAAACAATAAGACTCATTTTGCGGTAATGGGTTAAATGAACGCGCACCAAAAACATTACTTCATACTAAAGGCTCTCTGTCAAAGTTTTTGTGCATTTTCTTCTTTTGCCTCATTTCCCCCCCAAAGCTTTCTCTTATAGACACGTCAAATAACGGTTTTTTTTTTTGAGAAAGGGGGAATTCAAATTAATCCAATCACAAATGTATGAGAAGTTGTGTGGCACAACATACTAGCTGTGAAACAACATACTTTCACCAAACGGGACAAGCTTTACAACAAATACACTCAGGTAGACACACTCGGTCTGCTAGTTGAAGTAAATTTCTGTCCTTAGAATGTGATTTCTTTAACCGTTTGCATCGTCCGAAATTTAGGCCACATGACTTGACTAATCGCATGACCTATATGACCAAATTATGAATGGCAATTTACTACATCAATCTCTTTTCTATTTAAGACTCTTTTACCTGAAATGTTTGCATAGACCATACAAACCATCTATTTTATAAAATGTCTGACTGTAGACAATTCTAATTGCAGTTTTATCTTGTTTGGGGGGAACTATATTCCGAGAGTACAGTTCCGAAATTGTATAGTTTGCAAAGTGCATTGGGAGGTGACAACAACAGAGGGCTAGGCTCTCCAAAAGCTACATCCTGGTTCGTGCCTTCCTATCAAGATTATTTGCCACTCAGAAAGGATTGTTATACACCATGTAATGGTCACTTCAAATATTACACCCATCATTAGATACAAAACAATTCGTGCAATTTCGCCATATTCCGTGACAACGAACATTTACATGGGTATCTGGATTTTCAAAATTCAGGTAACCTCGACAATCTATGTTTCCACGATTGAAGATGAAATTGCACAAAGTGTTTGGTTTCTAATGATGTGTGGAATACAATGCATCAAACTATATTTGAAACTATTCGGGTGGTGACGTTAATATTCGGCATGGAGCATTCCTCCGCCGAATGTTTACGAAATCGCACCAAATAATTTTCGACTTCGGGTTCATCTCGTTAGTGGTGGACTACCCTAACTTAGAGTGCCTTAATTTTTTTTCTATGATCATCTCCAATACATTGTATCTTTTGTTGTACAATCGACCTTTATGTTTTTGAATCGTTGCCGACTTGTTAGCGATAATTTGAGAAAATCCCTTCAGCAATACAACAAAAGTTTTGTTCTGTTTTAAAGTTGCTACATGAATAAGAATAGATACTTTAAAGATCGGATAAAAGAACCAATGTCTGATATTTTATAGCTTTTATTCTGTACTACTAAAAACTTCAAACATGCCACTTATTTTCTGTGAAAAAAAAAACAACACCAAACATATTAAGTGACGTACGCTTGACCTTTTTCTAATACTATTTGTCACGATGAAGCTCTTCTGACGAATCTGTCATTGATAAGAAGAGCTGTCGGACAAAAATATAGTACCGATGAAAAGATTCTCACTAGAGGCGCGTTCTTTAGAGCGAGATTTTTTAAGATATCTTAAGGAGTTTTGGATGAAGCGTTTTTAAGACCGAGACTTTGACCGAGCTGTTCCGAACGCTCCATATTTATACAAATGACGTCATGGATCATTCGGAACACCTCGGTTTATGAATTATGAAGTGTTCAGAACAACTCGGTCAAATCTCTTTTATATTGTTTGTACAGAGTTGACAGAGGGGTTCCGCACGAAGTATAGGGTAATGGCGCCTCCCATTGAGCGTCTTAAAAATCTTGCTCTAAAGAAC
Organism: Fragum sueziense; assembly: GCA_963680895.1. Classification (NCBI taxonomy): domain Eukaryota; kingdom Metazoa; phylum Mollusca; class Bivalvia; order Cardiida; family Cardiidae; genus Fragum; species Fragum sueziense. The sequence goes on from CAVMGG010000394.1 coordinate 42,078, forward strand.
GCTTTATCCTAAAATATCTTAAGGTTTACAGACCCTCAAAAAATCACCACTTTCTAGCCATACGAAATGCACCCAGTTACACACACTAGTAAATACACTTCAGATAAGTTGATTCACCGTGCCAGATTTCAAGATTATGCTTCAAGAAAAAAATAATTTACACATTTTATTTTACTTAATATTCATATAAAAGGGAGGCAATTTTGAACATTTTTGTCAAATATTTCCATAAGTATGCATTAATTCAAAATTCTAAACCGTGCAAAATGCTTTTGTTTGTATTTGGAATGGAAATGTAACACAGTTTAGGAATTACTGGCACTTTTAAAATTTCGCATCTGGCTCTTTGGTGGGTTTGGATACCTTAAGAAATCTCAAGATTTCTCAAGAAATCTCGCTCTAAAGAACGCACCTTAGATCTTGTTAATATCTTGAGTGCCACAGACCTGTGACCATAATTTCACCAAACAACCAAACGCTTGCATATAACATTCGTCGTGAAAAATTAATATTGGTGAAAAGATGGTTCGTTCATTTCTTTACTAGATCCTAATGATATCGTAAGTGTAAGGCCGATTACCAAAAGTTCACCAAGCAATATCAAAATTTTATACTTTCCTTCCATTCCATACCTATGATTACATATTTTATATAGTCTTTGCTTTTAGCACGACTATTCGTAAATTGGGCACGGGTATTCCGATAATCTCGCGCTTTGCTGTCTTCCGGCAGCTCTTCATATCAATGACCGATTCGTCAGAAGAGCTTCATCTCGACTAATAGTATCAGAAAAAGGTCAAGCGTACGAAAGGGCTACTGTTGCATGATACGTGTATAAATATTATAAGGTTGTGAAATAGGTAATTTCCATTGAACATTCAGAGCTGATACAAGTATTTAAAGAGCACATTTTGTCAAAAGATCCAAGAAAAATGACTACTACGGAAGATTTAGAAAATGACTTGGATGAAGAACTGTGACATTATAATTGTTCACAATATTAAATGTCTTTAATCATATGCTCACGAATAAGGAGAATCTTCCCCAGAAGTTCTGGCAGCTCCATTACTTCCAAAATGACATAAGCACTCGTATAATACAGAACAAAACTGGACATTTTTCACTTCTAGACATTTTTTCTTGGTCTTTGTGAATCTGTGAATCATTCATACCGTCAGATTATATTTCCCAATAGACACATGGGATATACTTCGGTAATGAGAGAGACGATTGTACATAACAGTCGTCGTGAAAAATTAATACCGGTGAAAAGATGGTTCATTTAGGTTTTTGCGTGATTTTATTTATGTTGTATGCGTAAAAGGGCGATGTGACCAAAAGTTGACCAAACAATGTCAAAACTTGATATACCGGTATGTCTTCAATTCCGCCCAATGATAACATGTTTGTCATTCTGCCTTCGATTTTAACACGACTATTCGTAGAATGGGAGAGGGCGAGCGTCGGGGTATTTGCTTTGGTAAAGGTTTTAAGTGCAAGTGTCACATTTTGTTTTTATTGATGCTAATGCTCTGAAACTTTGCATATGCTTCTGTGACCATAATATCAGCTTCCAGACAAAGATTCATTACTCAGACATTTAATTCAGCTGAATTTGTACCCCCTTTGGACTTTACAGTATTTGTTAAGTCTGTCTGTCTATCTGTCTGTACGTGTACAAAATATTTCTCCAGAGCATATCTTCTAAACCATAAGTGCTAGCAACTTCAAACTTAGTACACTTATACGGGCGAAAAGGCCGCGAAGCGGCCTTTAGCCCGTCTAGAGGTCACACGTACGCTGTTCAAGTCTGAAAACCTCATAACCGGTAATTAAAAATGTCCGAAATGTTGCGGAAATTGTGTATGCCTTTAACGATAGTTACATTAAAAGTATTAGAAGCAATCCGAAATTACTGCCGGTGGGGGGGGGGGGGGGCAAAATATTGAGATTAGTTTACGGTAATGTGACGTCATACATGAAGTGTTAGAAAAAGACCAAACATTTCAAAGTTCTACTCTTGTATGATATTAAAAAGGTTGTAAAATGTAAAATGCAACGAATTTCAGGAGCATATCTAGTCTGTAAATGGCATGTTTTTTATCAATACAAGCCGAAGAGTAAAATGGCGTTTCAATAAGGTTAAATTGATAGTTAACGTCAAGAAACAAAGATTAAAGTCTTTTAGCGTCCCGATAATCGTGAATAGGGCATTCTTAACTCTTTTTCAAATTGCAAACTTTAAGGAAGTTGTAATTTTCAGTGTTAGAAATGACAAAATTGAATGAATGACTGTAAAGAAAAAAGTTATGTAAATTGTAGCACAGAAAATATTGAGGCAAAATGATAATCAGCATTTTCTTTTTTTTGTCTCAATATTTTCCAAAGCTATGTCAATAAAGGACGTCAAACACATGTCTTGTTCGGGAAAGAGTAAATTGATGCATTTTAGTCTATTACAACACGGATTTGAAATGAATTTCGCCTTCTGCCTCTAAGGTTGACTTCCGGTGGCTGGTGTTTGTGTGTGTGTGTGGGGGGGGGGGGTCTTAGTGGAAATAAGCTAATTACCGATGTATGTAATTTTCAGTATGAATCTTATTTTCAGTAATCGAACATCTATAATCAGTCCAATATAACGCTATAAGCCAACCCTTGTGGTTATTTTTAACAGGAATTTGAGCCTGGGAATAACTTTGGATTTTTAGCAGAATTATCGAAGAATATTTTGATTCACAGTCACATAATAGGTCGATGATAAAAGCTCAATCACCAATGGGAAAGTTAAGGATAATCGGAAAATCAGAATATCTGTGAATTCGCATTTTTTCTGCCAATTCTGCGATCGTCACTTTCCAACAAAAACCTCGTAACTGCAGCTTAAAACAAGCTGCAGTTACGAGTGTTTTGTTGAAAAGCATCGCGATGATCATTGAAAAAGAGCCTGGCGGGAGAGATTCAAAACAATAACCCTTTCCCAAACACCCTTCAAAACTCTCTGAAAGACAAAAACTGTGCAAATAGTGTGAGAAAAGAAGAAAATGTTGATTATCAACATTTTCCCCTTTTTGTTTCAATATTTTCATTAATATGATTGTAATGTATATACCAACCATATCTTTATCAACACCCCATTCCTCGTTTGAAGCAGCTTTCCAAAAACCGTCCAGAATTGTTTGCTGTTTGGGAAAAGGATTACATTGTTTCGCGATTTTTTCGAGGCCACTTAAACGTTGTTCAATTTGTGTTTTCCTGACTTTAACTATCAGTTTTCTCTCAACTAATAGTCATTTAGAAAGACGTTCTACGTGATTAACGCCGAGATTTACACGAATAAAACGTGATTTGTACCATTGCTTTCCGAGTACTCTATTTTCCATTGTTTAAACGAGAAATCGCATTGAAAGGCCAGACTAAGTATAAGATAGAGGCTGTATAGTAGATTCTATGCGAAACAAGCATTCAAGTGCGTGCATTGCAGACAGGGGCGTGGCTATGTATAGACGTCACATAGACTAGACAACAGTCTCGTTTATGCTAAATATAGCGGCGAAATTTTAAAATATACTTCAATTTCATTAGTCCAAAAAGTAGGTCTAACACTAAACAGCGTATGATTTTATTTTACATTTATGTCATTCTGGAAAGAATTAGATAAGAATGCAATGAAAAGATAAGTACGATAATGGTAATAACGTGATCGACAGAGTTACAGTTCTTGTGCACTGCACTTTTCCAAAATGAGATCTATCCACCTATTAAGTCTCATGATTCTACCTTGCGTACTTTTTGAGTTATGCTCCGGACAAGTTTGGTCTACAGACCAACCGACGGAAGCTTGCATTTAAAAATATAAACCCCCTCCCATTTTCTTTGAAGGGAGGGCATAATTAGAAATCGATGCTTTTCAACAAAAACCTCATAACTGCAGCTTGTTTTAAGCAGCAGTTACGAGTTTTTTGTTGAAAGCGAAGAAATGATATTAATATATTATTAATAGTTTTGGTGAAAACAGACCATTTCGTGTCTCGTGGTTCCCCGCCTAATACATAGTGTGAACGTTTTATTCATAGATGGGCCATGAACTGGTCCCCGGGGTAATCTGCGCTCACTGATTGAGCCATTCCTGGAGAAAAAACTCTGTACATCATCGGTGTTATTGCAAAACCTCGTAACTATAGCTTGATTAAAGCTGGGGTTACGAGGTTTTGCAATAACTACGATGAAATATCTCACGGATATCGATGATAGTCTCAGATTGACTAGTCAAACTTTCCATCTTATTCAATATCGCATATTATTCATACATATTCATGTATGCATTGACAGATCTTTGCACAGAGCAACAAATAAGAGGGGTTGACGAAATTCCAAATTTGTTATTTCAAATTCAAATCCTATCTTGTGGGTACTCTTTATAACCTTTTATCAGTTTCTCTGTTTGAATGTCGTTGTTTTGTTTTTCCGTTGTCTACAGCACCTTTGAATTTGTACAAGCCGAAACAGAATTGTAGGCGGTACAATCTTAAAATGCTGCATACGACATAATGAATATTGATGCAAAAGGAGAAATGCTGGTTATCCGCATTTTTCATGTTGTCTCTATATTTTCCGAAGCTTTGTCTATTTTGGCCGTCCAAACCATAGGGGTCTGTAATTTGACCCTTGACACCTTCTAGTCATTACTTTTAAAGGGATAATAGCTGGCAAAAACCTGCCAATTTGAAAAAAAGAGTTTACAGTATTAAAGTATGAGCAAAAAGATGCAGAAAGACCGTATTTCAAGCGAGTAACCATGCGCTGTTTACCCACAATAATCGCGTGTATATTGACATTTTAACTTTCCACGGCGCTCAAAACTTTGCCGGGTGTTTACAATTGTGTCTATATATAGATTTATATATTACATATTTCGGGTACCTGCAAAAGCCGTAAATATTCGTTTATAGTCCGGTGATCATGTGATACAAAGGTATCTAATAAAAGAGACACGTCACGCTAAAAGGGAATTCACGGGAAGTTCATAAAACACAATATCGAGAAACGACTCATACTAAGCAGACAGTAACTAGAAAATGAACATATAGTAAGATAGAGAAATTATTCAAGGCCCATAGAATTACCTACGAGTTATGAGTCTTGAATCTTCTGTGTCTACGCAGTCCGCACAGGCTGGATATTATCTATACTTTTATACTTTGCAGAAGGTTCCTCTTTAGTGAGACGGGTAAAATTTTTGAAATATTCCGATATTCACGGGATTTCAGCACGTGCCTGGTTACGAATAAATGTTCAACTCTTTGCCAAAATGACAAAAAATAAAACTCTTCTCAATTGAAATCGTTTGAAGACTGCACAACCAATGACATTGGAAATGCGAATTGTTTACGATATGACATAGAAAATATTTAGGTACATGTAACAGGAAAGACTGCTAACAATGAACATTCCTTTCTTTTGTCTCGATGTTTCCTGTGTTTTTGCAAAAAGGAAGTCCAAAGCAGGTCTTGTATGGGAAATGGTTAAGCACGACAAACTAACGCATGTTAAGATACGATTTGTTGAATTAGATAAAACTGAGAAAATATCTATGCAACTGTGGAATTGCTTGTTATCAAGATTTTCTCCTATTACCTCAATGTGTTTCCAATCCCTTCTAATGATGCCATCAAAATAAGGTTATAATTGGGAAAGGGTCAGTTAGATTCTGCTTGACACGTCATGCTAAAAGCGTGCTTCTATGAATTCAACAGAGGACTATATTTCGAGAGACAGATCACATTTAGCAAACGCCAACGATATCCGTATTTAGATAATAATATATAGTATGAAAGGAAAAACATGTAAATCCAGAGTATCAACAGTTTTGATCCTGATCGTTTTGTACTTTCATCGCAGACTGTTTATGGTTGCTACAAACTTCCCAAAAGGTCCCTTTTAAAGAGACATCTCATATTTTGTAAAAAAATACTGTTTATTCTCTGACGTCATTCCACTCGATTTAAAATAGATTCCGTAGACGCTCGCTTTTAACCGCTCAGGACTCGGATAATTCCGACTTGCCCTTGACATTGTAAACAAGACACACTGACATATATTGCAAGAAAGGGAAAATATACCAATGTGCCATTCTTTCACTGGTTTTATTGGTTTTATGCAGTTGGAATAGGCTTTGTTCATATCATCAGATAATAAAAACTCGGTAACAGAAAAACTTCAATCGTGACAGCTATTACCGCTTTAACTAAAAAAGGTTCATGACGTGCTAGGAGTCAAATTACATGCCCCTTTGGTCCAAAACAGGGTCTTATTTGTGAAAGGGTGAACACATAGTAAAGTTGTAGTGCATAAACGTAAACGGATCAACAAATCTCAATTTCTGGAGAAAGTTTTACAGAGACGTTACAATCAAAGTGTCACACTTACGATTAATTATGGGGACGAACGTGAACACTGGGTGATAACAAAGTCATGGTGTGGTATTGTGTGACACAACAAGAAGGGACTTCAAAATTCAAAGATGTTGCAGGCGACAATTTGACGTTAATGAAAATTTTGAATGTGTTGGTCTTTTTGGTAGAAAATATTGAGGGAAATGGAATAAAATTCTTGTCACAACCATTTTTTTTCATTTTCCACAATGTTTTCCAACGTCTTTATTTGTTATGGTGTCAAAAGACGTCACTGTGTGGCAATCGGTTAGATTGTTTCAATGAGACCCGAAACGATACAAATAAATACCAACAACATAGGATTTGGTGAATAAAATGTATCGAACTTCATCAAGCATTTTGAAAACTTATTGTCACTCTATATATAGCGTTGGCCATACTGTACCGCTTACGTGAAATACGTGTACCAGAGGTGCGTTCTTTAGAGCGAGATTTTTAAAGATTTCTTCAGATGTTTTTGATACAGCGTTTTTAAGACCGAGACTTTGACCGAGCTGTTCCGAATGCTCCATATTTATACAATAACGTCATCATGACGTCATTTGTATAAAGTATGGAGCATTCGGAACGCCGCGGTTTATGAATTATGGGGCGTTCGGAATATCTCGGTCAAGTCTTTTTTATATTTGTACAGAGTTGACCAAGGGATTCCGCACGAAGTATAGGGTAATGGCGTCTTCCATTGAGAGTCTTAAAAATCTTGCTCGAAAGAACGCTTTATCCTAAAATGTCTTAAGAAATCTCAAGACATCTCAAGAAATCTCGCTCTAAAGAACGCACCTTAGATTTCCACTCAGTGCTAATATTACTACGGCAGTGAAAATACGAGATTCGACGAAATTTGGGTCATCTCCGTTAATCTTTACCCGAGACCAACGCTAGAATTCATATTGACTTAGCATAGTCACGAGGGGGAATCACGTGACACAAACATTTCTGAAAATCGTCTATTATTGTGTCAATAGGCCTACTTGTGACATTTGAATTAAATTTGAATCAGGGAAGGTGGAAAATGCCAGTGGCCTTATTTAGCTGGAAGCGTTAGACCAGCTTTTGGTAGTCAATAAGTTTGTTGAAAGGTCCTTTTAGTTCAGCAAATTTCTTGTATTTGCCCTCCATTTCTGCTTCAAACTATTTTTCAAATTGGTCATATATTAACAGAATTATAGGTAAAAAATATCAACTGTTATGATACGTGATTCCCCGCCGTAATTGCAAAAACCGGATCTTGGCAGCAAAGCTTTAATTACGGATAGTCTTCAACGTGTGACAGTTGTTCGCGGGGAATCCTTATCAAAATTATTATTGTTTCGTCTGAGATATTAAAATGTCTCCTGACTTCAATCTTCCGAATCGTCTTTTTTCAACAAAAACTTCGAATCTGCAACTTGTTTTAAGCTGTATATACGAGATTTTCGTTGAAAAGCAGACAATATCCAAGAAAAAAAAAACGTTTATACTTTCCATTAACCCTTTCCCGAACAACAAAATTGGAGATCAGCATGCATTTAAGAAGTACTTTTGTCGACTATCTAAATATTGATTAACCCTCCCTTTCCAACACAAGACCTGGTTTTGACGTCTCAAATAGAGAAGGTTCGGGAAAACATTGAGGCAAAAGAAGAAATTGCTGATAATCAGCAATTTCTTCTTTTGCATCAATATTTTCTACACTATAATATGCACAATTTTCATCTTTTTCAACGCCAATTTAGTCGTCAGCATCAACTTTCAAGTTGGGCAACTCCGAAATTTTGTTGTTTGGGAAAGGGTTTACTAATAAGGGTATTCCACCCGTCATTAGATACAAAATACTTTATGCAACTTCGGGGTCTTCTGTGGCAACTAAGATTGATGAGGGTATCGTCAACAATTTCCGTTGTCAAAGAAAACGGCGAAATGATAGCCAAATTGAACGAAGAGTTTGGTATCTAATGATGATTTAGCTGATAAAAAAGGAGTTATTGACTTTCAACAAAATGATGGTTATTTGTCAATAACTTTTTATCAGATGAGTTTACAACATCTATCACATCAAGCTAATTACTGGCGTTTTCCCACCTTCTCTGCTTCAAACCAAATTCAGATTCGTCAAGTATTAACAAAGTTATTTACCATCTCCTGTAACTATTCTTTTAAGACAGTGTGCATAACGTCGACAAAGTTAGAAAATGTCGTGAACAAAGCTTGACAGTATAACGTCGGCTTGAATAAGTTAAAAATCGAACTAATTACTTCACTCTCTTTTTTGTTTGTTTTATTATTCAATTCATGTTTTTATCTACATAACGGTAGCGAATGAATGATGCATAGTTCGACGTTTCTGATTGGACAAAAGGGATTTGTTTAGAAAAAATACGCGTGCGGTGGCAGGTTACGCGCGCATGCTTGTATTTGATTAGTGTTCGACCTAGTTTTTGGACCAATGAAATGGCAGTATATGTTAAAATTTCGCCGCCCTATTTCGCATAAACGGGCAGCTGGCTAGTTTATGTGACGTCTATACATAGCCACGCCCAGTTCCCAACGAACCGCCAGCGAACACTAAGTCAGATAGATTCTGTATAGTAAATTCAACGCGATATACTTTAACATTCAATGGGTTGTGCCCATTTGAATGTTTATTTCGCGTAGAATCTATTATACAGCCTCTATCTTATACGTAGCAAACGCGTAAAATATAGGCTGATTTAACGCGCGCACAATAAAATAAGACTTTTGACTCATTTGGTACGTTATAGAATAAGTTGTTGTAATGGTTGTGCTCCACCTTAAGGATGAGATTCACCCGACGTCAGACTTATTCGGGCGATGTCGTAAACATTCGGCGGTGGAACGTTCCACCGCCGAATGTTTACGACGTCGCTCGAATAGGTTCGGAAACGTAACGAATGTTAACTATTTGTCACGAAAAATTCTGACGTCTCATGAATCCTATTAGGAATGTACTACCTAATAAAAGTAGCTACTCCAACAATATTTTATTGCTTATTCGACAAGCAAAAAGTGCTAGACGACTAGAAACTCTGTGTTAATGTCTCCAATCCATTGTGTCACTGGTTGTAATTACCATTAATTAAGGAAGAACGTGTAATTAAGTGATTACTTGTACGTGTCTCTACATTTTGTCAGAAGATTTGTGTGAGAGTCGTCGAAATGCAGACTACGTGAAAAAACAAGGCAACCTAAAGGGACCCATGCTAGATTTTTCATGGATCAGAACAACATTGGGACTGTAAGAGTTTGCACTGCAGTGTGGTACATGTCATTATTTAGGGCCAAAAAGAAACGAACTTTAGCGCTGATACTAAGTTTTTCTCAGTGTATCAAGGTCCAGTTTCCACATAAATGTTAACTATAAATATAGATTGCTGGTTAGTTAAACCATAAACAGACTTGACTTTGGTGTAGGCCTACTAAATAAACTTCATTTGAAATTTCCTTGGACAGAAATATATATATATATATATAATCTAGCTGTGCAGGTTGGCCATTCCACTTTTTTTGCAAACGTATGGAGAGGGTTTAAAAAACTGACAGAAACGGATTGCTTGGTCATAAGTCAGTCCTTTCCCAAACTTGACCTGGTTATGACGTCACTATGAGAAATGGCATAGGAAAAATATTGAGAGAAATGGAGAACTTTTAACTCAATTTTTGATACACATTTTTAGCATTATGAAATTATTTATTTTGTCGTTTGCAAGTCATTTCAAATTGAAGCAGTCTCACATTTTTTACATTTTTTTTTCGTTTTGGAAAGTGTTCAATCTGTCACCATTTAACCGTTTGAATCGTGTGTCTAGTTTAATTTCTAGATACCATCATTTCTGTGCCGGTGTAACGTAGTAAAGTGACCCCCATAGAATACTGACCCCCCGGTCACTTTACTATATAGAATACTGACCCCTTTCTATAAAATACTGACCCCCATATAAAATAACGACCCCCTGATTTTATCTATAAAATACTGACCCCCACCTAGTTTATTGCTAATTTAACATACACTACATGTATACATATCGTTTCAAATCACACCCGTGTTTATTATGCTCCTCGAAAAAAGTTTCGGGGAGCATTTAGTCGCCATGCTATCCTTCCGTTCGTTCGTCCGTCCTTCCGTCCGTCTGTCTGTCCGTCCGTTTTTATACAGTCAGATGTCAGCAACCTTTAGGCCAAATTCAATGAAACTTCACATGTGTAATCCCTGAATACCTTTTGAGTCGGTGTTCTCGGTTTTTTGTTTTGTTTTTTGTTTTTTGTTGTTGTTTTTTTTTATTGAGGCTGCGTCACAGAAAAAGGGGCCTTAATGTAGAAATTAGTGTTTCTCCAATTTCTCTTCATTCAATGAACATAATTTATTGAAATTTTGTTTTTCAGTGATGAATGATATGTTCTGTAGCTTACATAATTAATAATTCATGTACAAAAATCCTGTCATGTGAAAAGGGGACTAAATGTATAATAACATTGCGTCTAGATCTTTAAGTCTGCCAGAAGCAAAATCTCCACAACTCTTGCACCAAATTGGACGAAACTTCAACATGAACTTCGTGCAATTGACCAAACACAAATCGACAGATCGCTCCGCCCAACATAGAATTTAAGACAAACAATGGGGATGTGATCGTTAATAGGGAACGATTTTATCCAGTTAATCGTGACGTAAATTCGGACAAACAAAATAGTATTTCGTAGGTGTTGTTACAAAATCTCGTAACAAAATTTTATTGCTTATTCGACAAGAAAAAAGTGCTAGACGACTAGAAACTCTGTGTTAATGTCTCCAATCCATTGTGTCACTGGTTGTAATTACCATTAATTAAGGAAGGACGTGTAATTAAGTGATTACTAGTACGTGTCTCTACATTTTGTCAGAAGATTTGTGTGAGAGTCGTCGAAATGCAGACTACGGAAAAAACTAAGGCAACCTAAACACTGGTGATGAACTCGGCCAAAGCGTGGGACGTTTTTTCGCGATCATTGTATTCTGTCGGTGTTGTTATAAAATATCGTAACTACGGCTTCGATAAAGCCGTAGTTACGAGATTTTATACCAATATCGACGGTTTGTCAATACATATCGATAAATACGGTCTATTTTTAGAACAAATTCATTGTTATCAGATCTGTAAACGCACATTTAAACGCAAAATATCTATACATTGTTGTAGCGATAAACGTCCCTCGCTTTGGCCGAGTTCACCACCAGTGCTAAAGTGACCCATGCTAGATATTTCAGGGATCAGAACAACATGGGGACTGTAAGAGTTTGCACTGCTGTGTGGTGCATGTCATTATTTAGGGCCAAAAAGAAACGAACTTCAGCGCTGATACTAAGTTTTTCTCGGTGTATCAAGGTACAGTTGCCCATAAATGTTAACTATAAATATAGATTGCTGGTCAGTTAAACTATAAACAGACTTGACTTTGGTGGACTAAATGAACTTCATTCGAAATTTCCTTGGACAGATATAATCTAGCTGTGCAGGTTAGCCATTCCATCTTTTTTGCAAACGTATGCAGAGGGGTTAAAATACTGACAGAAATGGATTGCTTGGTCATAAGTCATTCCTTTCCCAAACTAGAACTGGTTATGGCGTCATTATGAGAAATGGCATAGGAAAAATATTAATGCTCAAGGTGAGCTTTTGTTATCACCCTGTGTCCGGCGTGCGTCGTGCGTCGTGCGTCGGAAGGCGTCAACAATTTCTTTAAACATCTTCTCCTCCTTAACCACTGGGCCAATTCTTACCAAACTTGGCAGGCATGTTCCCTGGGTAAACCTTTTCAAAACTTGTTTTCAAATTTTTGATTCGTCAAAAAATGTGGGCGTGGCAGGGCGGGGCTTATCAGACTTTGAGAAATTGTTACATAATTCTTCAAATATCTTCTCCTCATTAACCATTGAGTCAATTTTTACCAAAGTTGGCATAAACGTTCCTTGGGTGACCCTTTTCAAAACTTGTTTTCAAATTTTTTATTCGTCAAAAAATGTGGGCGTGGCAGGGCGGGGCTTATCAGACTTAGAGAAATTGATAAATAATTCTTCAAAAATCTTCTTCTCCCTAACCATAGAGTCAATTTTTACCAAAGCTGGCATAAATGTTCCTTGGTTTACCCTTTTCAAAACTTGTTTTCAAATTTTTGATTCGTCAAAAAATGTGGGCGTGGCAGGGCGGGGCTTAACAGACTTTGAGAAATTGTTAAATAATTCTTTAAAAATCAAATGTTGATCCAATTTGTACCAATCTTGGCTGGAATGTTTCTTGAGTGACTGTCTTTACTGCCTGTTGATGAATTTTTAATTCGTCAAAAAATGAGGGCGTGACAGGGCGGGGCTTATCAGACTTAGAGAAATTGTTAAATAATTCTTCAAAAATCTTCTTCTCATTAACCATTGAGTCAATTTTTATCACACTTGGCAGAACTGTTCCTTGGGTGATCTTTTTCAAAATTTGTTTTCAAATTTTTGATTCATCAAAAAATGTGGGCGTGGCAGGGCGGAGCTTATCAGACTTTTAGAAATTGTTAAACAATTCTTTAAAAATCAAATGTTGAGACAATTTGTACCAATCTTGGCTGGAATGTTTCTTGAGTGACTGTCTTTACTGCCTGTTTTCAAATTTTTGATTTGTCAAAAAATGAGGGCGTGGCAGGGTGAGGCTTATCAGACTTAGAGAAATCGTTAAGTAATTCTTAAAAAAATCTTCTTCTCCTTAACCAATGGATCAATTTTTACCAAACTTTGCAGAAATGTTATTTGGTTGACCCCTTTCAAAATTTGTTTTCAAATTTTTGATTCGTCAAAAAATGTGGGCGTGGCAGGGCGGGGCTTATCAGATTTAAAGAAATCATGAAAAAAATCTTTTAAAATCAACCATTGGTCAAATTTAAACCAAACCTGGCAGATCTGTTTCTTGAGTGACTGTTTTCAGTGTGTATTTATGATTATTTTGATTTGTCAAAAAATGTAGGCGCGGCAGGGCGGGGCTTATCAGACTTTGAAAAGTTATTAAACGAATCCTTGAAAATTTTCTTCTCCTTAACTGTTGGACAAATTATATCAAATTGTCCAGGAATGTTCCTTGGGTACCCGTTTTTATTTATTTATTTATTTTTTTTTTTTACAAATTTGTGATTGGTTGAAAATGTGGGCATGGCAGGATGTTTATACGACTAGGAGAAATGACAAGAACATTCTTTAAAAATCAACTGTTGGGCCAATTTGAACCAGGGATGTTGCTTGAGTGACTCTTTTTAACAATAATATTGTTTGTGAATTTTTGATTTGTTAAAAAGTTTGAGTGTGGCAGGGTAGGGCTTATCAGACTTCAAAAAAATCATAAAGAAATTCTTCAAAAATCAACCATGGGGCCAATTTAAACCAAGAGAACAAACTGCTTATTGAGTTACTCTTTTTAAACACTTTGTTATGAATTTTTGATAGGATAATAAATGTTGATGAGGCATGGAGGGGCTTATCATATTAAGCGTATTAATGCCTGTAATGTATCATTCTGATGTTTCAAAATTGTAAATTGTCAATTGTATTATAAAAATCAAACTGGAACAGCACATGATATTCAATTTTAAAGATGTATGCAAATGCTACTACATGCAGTATGATTGAATACTAAAGTGACTTCATTGTCTTCATTGGAAATTAAATTAATTGAAACTTAATTTACAATAGTTTGATACGACATACATATTTGTTTACAACAAAATTTATATTGTACACCATCAAATACAGGAAGAACTCAGGTGAGCGATATCAGTGCCTTTCAGGCACTCTTGTTTACATTTTTTTTCGTTTTGGAAAGTGTTCAATCTGTCACCATTAAACCGTTTGGATCGTGTGTCTAGTTTAATGTCTAAATACCATCATTTCTGTGCCGGCCCGTACAGGCGCGATCAGTTATCAAAATAGCATGATAATGATGCGGTAATTAAGTAATAAAACTTTATTTTATGATTCGTACTCCAATAAAGTGATGATACGATCAAGTCATAGCTATCACGTGTGACACAACAACAGCAGTAGCAGCAGCATCAACATCAACACTTGCAGAAAATCTTCAATAATTCCGCCAATACGTGACTGGTTTGTATTTGGTATGAAGCACAGAGGGCCAAACTACGTTAGTCCATTCGAAATTTTCGGAACCTTGCAATGTCGAGTACAATGAAGTTTTATTTTTTCTTTGCATTGTATAGGTGCTCTAGAGCAGATCTAGCTTTGTTGCCAGAATGGCAACCTTGGGGAACTCCCACAATCCGCAAAAATCCAAGATGGCCGCCAAACACAACTGGAAAAATCAACTTTTTCTCAAATTGTCCTTAATTGACGCGAAAAATGTGTAAATAGGGGGTTTTCGGTGCGCTGAATCCGAATCTGATGATAAATATCGCATTTGGATATAAGAAATATACTAAAATGGAGATGGCCGCCGGAAGCCATCCTGAAAATTACAATTTTATGATATTTTTTAGATGACCTACAAAAGACATACTTATGAACCCAAGTTCAATATAATTCCTTTTTCTGGCATTTGAATCAACCTGGTGTATATAAAATTCCGACATGGCCGCCAAATGCCATTTGTAAAATGATTTCTAGTAGAATAATGGTATAAAATGTGGCTAGGTTTTGATATTTTTCTGCATTTTTATGCCCCCGATAGGGAGGCATCATAAATTTGACTTGTCCGTCCGTCCGTCTGTCTGTCCGTCATTCCGTCCAAAAACTTTAACATTGGCCATAACTTCCTTATTACTTAACATATTCGCTTCATACTTTACCACAACATTCCTTGGTACATTTCCTTTCTGTAGGCACGTACTTTGGTGACCTTGACCCCTGGATGACCTTGACCTTGAACATAGATTGGCCATAATTTAAAATCAAAGCGGTGTCGGGGGCATTGTCATCTTACAGTGACAGCTCTTGTTTTGCTTTTATATTTATTTCGAACGCAAAATGTTATATTTAATGTAGACGCTACAAATAACGCTAGACGCTAGAAATAAAAATAAAGAATATGTAAACTAGTTGCCATCTTGAAAAAGAGGGGGAAATAGGAGATCATTTTAAGCAGAACATACCGAGATTAATATCTGAATAAACTCAATGTTTATTTCAACATATTCTATCTTTTGACATTTCGTTTCAAATCGCGCTAACTGAAATATTTCCAGTGAGATATAGTATGTTATTAATGTGCATGTAAGATTAATTTGAAGCTTTTGTCCTGGAAAAATATAAACTTGTATATACAAAATAACTAGTTTATTGCGAGTAACGGTACTTTTTATTTTTGCTAGCACTAAATGCATATCTAAACTATAGTAAACATGCCACCAGTTGCCATACCATGAAATGAAAATAAAATCTGCGCTGTGCTGTCTTCAGATAATTATGTCTGTGTGTCACTTTACTTATATCATTTATGGCCACCAGTTGCCATGTTGAAATATGACAAAGTTGATTCTGTAGATATAATAAGTTGCATTAAATTTCTTTGTCGGTATTATTCTTAGCATTCCAATAAATTTCAATATGATTATTCAAGGATTTCAGATTGAACTAAAATACGACGATATTATCCATGGCAAGAAAAAAAAAACCACACAATAAAATGGTACTTCTGTCTATATCTATTTCATGAATCATTTTCACATTTAAACTTCCCTGCGAGTTTGAATATGATTATCATGATCAAAACACCATTCATCTTTTGAAGCTGATCGTTTTAACAATTATGCCCTTACTTTAGTTGTTAAAGGGGGTGATCTTTTTATCCCTTAAATGGGACTGATTTATGTAAAGATTATTCTTGCCATACTTGTATTAATGAATGATTCTGATATATTATTATATGCACCACTTGCAAGATCCATACGTTTTTCCCAAGGGAATGTGGTTTCCAGAGGGAACCGAACTGCATTGGCATATTGAGAGATTCCTTAAAAATCACTTTGATAAGCCTTTTTTTTAACAAATTCGAGAGGGAGCCCGAACCCCAGGGCTTTCTGACTACGATTGGTGTATAAAACTTTAAAAAGGTATTATGACAATAATCAATTGTTTCTATATGTAGATACCGTTTGATTGGTCAGTAGCATGGAATAAGTACAAGAAACATAATAAGCACACTTGTGTCTTTATGGATGAGTCATATCTACATGTAGTTCCATTTTAAATTGCATAATAAATCTCAACAGTGTCGTGCTATCTTGTCACTAGTTACTCAGTATGTGCAATGAATGTTGGTACATTTTGCATGAGTGTGCTAGATCCTTCTTATATTAAGATTCACCAAGAGATATTTAAAAAAAACTTGACGGCTGTTAGAAGACAAAATATTTCAAAATAAAAATTGAAAATATGGACTTATAATTATAATGAAATTATAGTTTGATTTCTCTTCAGTTTATCGATTATAGGACATTTGATATGTTATGAATAAAAAACTGAAAAATAAAACCACACACTAATAATTTGTTAATTGAATCCAGGAAACAAATGACAATGCATTTGAGGAATTGTTGAACGGTTATAATTCAGAAAAATTCTAGTAAATAGGACGAGCCCATTTTATAAGGCTCGATCTATATCTAGTAATCAGGTGTCAGTGGTTGTTAAAAAAATGCATGCTTGTTCGATTGTAACATTTCATAAAATCATCCAGTTTGCCATTCCATTACTTTTCTTTATATGTCAAAATTAAGAAGCTGTCACATGTATAAGGTATTCAGGTACAGTTAAAATGAATCTAAATGATCTTTTTAACAAAACATTTAGGCAATTGATGTTGGTACTTGAATGTAGGGAAACATTGGCATATATCTTCACAATTATCAATGTACCTTATTAAAGCTGTTTAATAATTTTAAATTTTGACCTACCTAATAATTATTCTTTATTGTTTCAATCTATCTGACCAAAAGCTCATGTAAACAGTATATCGTCAATGTCTACCTTGTAGTCCGTGGGCCAGGAGGGGTCTGCACGCACCCCCCTAAGGGCAGTCTGGGAGTGGTATAGAAATGTTCATTGGACCCCCCTGAGTAAGAATCAAGATGTTGACAGTCGATATCCTGGGATGCACTCGCCATTTCCGGTGGTTTTCAAGATGGCTGCCATGAAAAAAGACAATTTGACTTGGTATCTAACATCAGCAGCCTAACATTTGTTTTGCGTTGTAAGATCATATTCTAAGGATAATTGAGTCTGGAAAAGGTCAGAGATGTGTTCTCGTGTTAAAAAGTGGCTCATTAGCCATCTCGTATGCTAGATTTTTTTCAAAATGGCCGCCAAAATCGCAAAAAATCAATAGAAACGTCAAATAATTCTCGTTTTTGGACATATTTTGGTCTAAATACGGTGAATTTTATGTTTTAAGATAAAGATAAACATTTCATGAAGTAAGTGGGAGCATTACGGAAAAGAGTTTTGAAATCATTACCGTATAAATGGCAATAAAACACAATTAAGCACAAATCATCAAGTATATAATAGCGATATAAATTATCATTATTATTAGTTCTTGGTGAAAAAAAAGCTCTTATTTATAGCATTCTTTGATAAAGCTATGCTTTCCGAGTAAATTGTTAAATTCACATTGATAATGATTCGATTTTTGATTACATTGACAATAAATATGCTTTCAAAATGGCCGCCAAAATCGCAAAAAATAAAAAAAATATATATATAAAAAATCTTCGTTTTTTGGACATGTTCTGGTCTAAATGTTGTAAATATTATGTTTAAAGACTTTGGTAAACAGTTCATAAAATAAATGGTTGCATTGCGAAAAACACATTTTAAACCATTACCGTATAAATGGCAATAAATTACAATTTGGCAGAAATCGTCATGTATTATTATTTTCATAAATATTGTTATTATATTTGGTCTTGGTGAAAAGCAGTTCTTTTAGATTGCATCTTTTGAAAAAGCTTAGTCTTCAGAGTATTTTGTAAAATTGAAATTGATTATGATTCCGTTTTTGATTACAGATGCACTAAATCGGCTTTCAAAATGGCCATAAAATGTAAAAAGAATTCGATAAAAATGAAAGTAATTCTCGTTTTTGGACATCTTCTGGTCTAGATAATGTAAACATTATCTTTTAAGACTTAGATTAGCAATTCATGAAGTAAATGGAATCATAACAGGTGACAAAAAAGAATAGAGATTTGAAAGGATTACCGTATCAATGGCAATAAAATACAATTAAGCACAAATCTTATATAATAGTATATAGTTTTGATATACATTGTCATTATATTTTGTTCTTGCTGAGAAAACAACGGTTCTTATTGATAGCATTATTTTAACAAAACTAAGCTCTCAGAGAATTCTTTAAAATGAAATTGCTTATGAACCTACTTTTGAATACAAATATCATAAATATGTGATATTTTATTAAGCAATTCAAGACTACCTTTGCACCAATGTCACATCATTTCAAATGACAAGCTAAAACTATCGATATCCCTTTCTGGAGAGAAAATTACTCCCTTTAAATTCACATCCATTTCTATCAAACACTATGTAATGTCGTCAATGTTACGGCAAAGAGTTTTACCGTAATTATTCTAACGAACAAAAGCTGTATGTATGTATTTCCTTTTTTCACTCTTACACATACTAATCATCCAAAATTGTCACAGAGAATGAAAAAATATTTAAATTGATTTAATAGTATCAAAATGCTTTTTATTTGTTATATTTTATACTTAAAGAATTTTAACAATTTGAGAATAGAAATGAAGATTAATGAAATAAGACCAGCCTTAATTTATCGTTTCATTGATATAGACATACACTTGGTAATATCTGTCAAACATGTGATACAAACTTCGTATTTCTCAAATTGTGCCTTTTTAAGTAATAGTTATGATGATTACAATGCACAACTCATCCCAATAAGTCACATACTCTATCATGATTTCCCAGTTTCACATTACCGTGTATTTAAAGGCCATTTACATCTGTTTAAAACGAAACAAGATACGAGGAAACTCCGTGAGGAGTGACGTAATAACATAAAAGCTATGTAACCCCGATTTCTATATTTTTTCAGGATACTCGTTTTAACTGGATTAGTAGTTATAAGGAGATGTATTATGCATGCATATCACCTAAAGTGTTTTTCCAAATGAAATGCACTGAAACGCCATAAAATGGTTTGATTATAACATACTATAGGCAGCTATGCTTTATATCTTAGAATATGTATAAAGAATACAAAGTTTAAAATGTGTGCTTTCTTCGCACGTTTTACTTTAATTATATTAGGCTGCATTTATTACTTAATCCAACAGGTGTTTAGATATTGTTGAAAACACTTAGAACATTAAGAACACATGTATTCATGATAAAAATTTACAATGACACTTTTTTGTTTTTATTGGAAGCCGATATCACTTTTGCGGAATTTGTTGCAAAAGATAAAAGAAGGAAATGGTCATTTAAGTTCTTCACATGTGGCTGTAAGCAGTATTTGAGTTTGATGCCATTGTGATACTGCAATCATTCGCTTTATGTTAATTTGTAATGTTTTAAGTATATTTTAATTTGCTTTATATGCAATGAAATGGGTACAATGTCATGAATTTCCACAACTGTGTCGCATGTATTTGTATGAGATTTTTTGGTATAAATTGGTATGGGTATGTCCGGGGTGTAACTTCTTGCATTAATTCTACATTTGGAAATGGACGCACCAGAGCAAAAGACCATGGAAGACCAATGATTACCTGAATTGACTGTGTGAGGTCTGATATCAGTGAGTGTCATCTGAATGCCATAGATCAACACAACAAACGAGCCTAGAATTTGGAACGAGACTATTTACTCGCCTGATGCATACCCCTATTGTATAGGGACACCTGCTGCAATAATAAATATTCTCAAGAGCAACAAAAAAGAACTCGACAAACTTGGCAAAAGTTTGAGTTACATGGCCACCGAAAGTCTGGTAATTCATGTAGACTGCATGTGTGAGAAGACGACTTCTATAAAGATATAAAAGTATATATAAATATAAGGTTTCCATAAGTATTATGTACATACTGTTGGTTCTCGAAAAAAATATCCAAGGATAAACATTAGCAAAATTAGCAAACCACAGCCGCAACCACATACAACAACGAAGATATAAACAGGAGGACCCATAGAAGTCTACGACGTACCACTCAACAAGTGAGAAACAAGTCAGAAAAGATAAAAACCCAGAGAGATTAAGAATAAATGCAGTTATATTTAATGTGTTGAAGATCTTATTCAATAAACCTAGTATATAGTGAGCATTGTCCTTAACCTAAATATTTTTTCCATGTGCGACCTAATAGAATTAAAATAAAACAGCTGAAGAAATTTGAAAATTTAAATTTGAATAATGAGCTTCAGATAAAATATTCTTTATCTGTATTCTAAGTCAAATTGCAAATTTGTCTTTTGAAAGTAACAATGAAGCAATTGCATGATGTGTCATCTAGCTTTATAGGAATCACTTTTCTTTTGCACTCAAGATGCAGTCCATTTCAACTACTTATTCAGTTAAACCGATTATCTGAAAAAAAAGAAGAAGAAAAAAATGGACATTACAAACCCTTTAATTAATTACCCCACCCTACATGGAGTATATAATGTTTCCCCAAATTCACTTAATTTGAAAATGGAACCATGATGGAATATTCGACGCATACAGATGATTTTAGCATTGTCATTATCATGACCATGATTCAATACAAGCCATTGTGAGAAACATAAAGAGTTTATTATATTCTTTAGACAAAATATTACCAAAAGTAAGTCGCTATCAATTTAACCGTCACACAGGTTTTCACAAAAATCATTTATGTTGTTCGATTGGATAACATGGATATACGTAAAATCTCAATTTTTACCATTCTACAAATATCGAACATTATACATTAAAACCGTTTTGATACATATTTAGCAATTTCAATTATTCTCTGGGGCAATTTTGGATTTATGGTACGTGTTAGAGTACAAAAAAGAATAAGCCACATTCAACTATTGTTTATTAGCATGGATACGTTGAGGTCTTTATCTAAATGTTTGGGACATTTTATATTCTTTGGTGATAATTAATATGCATTTCAAGGGAGTATATTCCTCCACAATTTAAATTTCATTAGGACGGTTAAACTTGTCATTTTAAAAGATGTGAAATTAGATGCCAAGTTACCAGAGTCTGCTTGATATTCCAGTTTTGCCCCATAAAAAGAAACATATTAATTGGATCTATACTCAAAAGTGGGTTCATAAGCAATTTCATTTTAAAAATTATCTGAAAGCCTGGCTTTGTCAAAATAGTGCTGTATAAGAGCCAATTTTTCAGCAAGTACAAAATATAATGACAATGTATATCAAAATTATATACTATTTTATAAGATTTGTGCTTAGTCGTATTACATTGCCATTGATATGGGAATCCTTTCAAAGCTTTACTCTTTTTTTTTGTTATCTGTTATGATTCCATTTAATTCGTAAACTGCTTATCTAATTCTTAGAAGATAATACTTTCATTATTTAGACCAGATGATGTCCAAAAACGAGAATTACTTACATTTTTATTTTTTTATATATTTGTGTGGCCAATTTAAAAGCCGATTTATAGCATATGTAATCAGAAATAGAATCATAATCAATTTCAATTTTACTAAATACTCTGAAGACTAAGCCTTGTCAAAAGATGCAATCTAAAAGAATTGCTTTTCACCAAGACCAAATATAATAACAATATTTATGAAAATAATAATACATGACGATTTCTGCCAAATTGTAATTTATTGCCATTTATACGGTAATGTGTTTTTCGCAATGCAACCATTTATTTTATGAACTGTTTACCAAAGTCTTTAAACATAATATTTACAACGTTTAGACCAGAACATGTCCAAAAACGAAGATTTTTTTTTTATTTTTTTTATTTTTTGCGATTTTGGCGGCCATTTTGAAAGCATATTTATTGTCAATGTAATCAAAAATCGAATCGTTATCAATGTGAATTTAACAATTTACTCGGAAAGCATATATAGCTTTATCAAAATAATGCTATAAATTAGAGCTTTTTTCACCAAGAACTAATAATAATGATAATTGGTATCGCTATTATATACTTGATGATTTGTGCTTAATTGTGTTTTATTGCCATTTATACGGTAATGATTTTAAAACTCTTTTCCGTAATGCTCGCATTTACTTCATGAAATGTTTATCTAAGTCTTAAAACATAAAATTCACAGTATTTAGACCAAAATATGTCCAAAAACGAGAATTATTTGACGTTTTTATTGCTTTTTTGCGATTTTGGCGGCCATTTTGAAAAAAATCTAATATACGAGATGGCTAATGAGCCACTTTTTAACATGAGAACACATCTATGACCTTTTTCAGACTCAATTATCCTTAAAATGTGATCTTACAACGCAAAACAAATGTTAGGCTGCTGATGTTAGATACCAAGTATTGTCTTTTTTCATGGCGGCCATCTTGAAAACCACCGGAAATGGCGAGTGCATCCCAGGATATCGACTGTTAACATCTTGATTCTTACTCAGGGGGGTCCAATGAACATTTCTATACCACTCCCAGACTGCCCTTAGGGGGGTGCGTGCAGACCCCTCCTGGCCCACGGACTATTGTACGGTAGTATCAGACTGACCAACCCTGTATTTTTGCAGATCTTTGCTTTGACCATCAAGCTACCAGGTGGGGTCTTATATGATCCAGACATACATATTGTTTGCCATTTTCAGAGTTGGTCTGCGATACACGTTGACTTTCTTGTCTTTGTCAATCTCCTATTCGTCGATATTTCAACTTTTTTGAAACATCGAAAGACGTACGCAGCATTTATTCATCTATTCTTATCTATACCCAAATATAAACACATTGAAAAGTAAAGGAAATCGGGATTTTATTCCTCATTTTATTGCAAATGCAATATAAAATCATTTGACGTTTAACACATTATTTAATAACGTTTACACTATCATACGTTATAATTTCCAACACTTTTAACATACTCATCAAGTCAAACTTGATGGAATGGCGATTTTCTGTCAAATGTTACAGGCGTTTTTTCGAACCTTTTGTCGAGAAACCGGCCTTCGTGACACCGTCACGAGAAACTCTGATCGTTACCCGTACAGATCACCGGATTTTTCGCTAAATAAATATGTAAGGAGCTAATTAAAGAAGATTTTGTGTAATTATCTTCAATATTGGCGACGTAACAGGTGTTTTGTGAGGATGTATATGATTTTCTGGATTAAAAAACTTGGGACTTTTGTCTTTAATAAGCAATAAACGACATAAAAATCGTTAAAATTCCCTTTGATAGAGAATAGATCATGAATGGCCTCTTTTTAAAGGCGATTAGTATGTTAGTTGGATTATTTCCGGGTCATTTTTTCAGCCACGAAATAAGGATGGCATATATCTACTTGTTCTTTCGATGACGATTGTCTACTACAACGGCTTCTAAAATCATCGAATATGGCAACCGTCGATCATTGCAATTGAAAATGTATAGCAAAAGTTCTACCGTCATTGTTTGCACCAATTTTTTTACATATAAGAACAAATCATTTCAAAATGACATCTGGTGGCCATTTTAGAATTTATCAAAGAGATCTATAAGTATTATAACATCCACATTAAGACTACAAAGTGTTAGAAGAAAACACAGAGAATAGAATATGCATACAGTTTATGATTTTGGATGTATTTGTATCAGTATTTCAACCAATAATAATTAGCATATTAATAAAGCTTCTGGCGGCCATGTCGGAATTTGATACACATCAGCTTAATCCAATGTGAAACGAAAAATTATTTTTAACTTGACTCACGAAGTATGCCATAAAATTGTCTTATGTGGACCATCTAAAAAAATATCATAAAATTGTAATTTTCAGGGTGGCTTCCAGTGGCCATCTCTAATTTAGTACATTTCTGGTATCCAAATACGATATTTATCATCAGATGCGGATTCAGCATACCAAAGAATCTCTAGTAACTCATTGTTTGCGCAATCTAGGACAATTTGACAAAAAAATATAATAAAACTGTAATTTTCAGGATGGCTTCCGGCGGCCATCTCTATTTTGGCATATTTCTGATATAAAATTGCGATAATTATCATCAGATTTGGATTCAGCGTACCGAAGAACCCCTAGAAGAACATTTTTTGCGTCAATTTTGAACAATTTGAGAAAAAGTTGATTTTTCCAGTTGCGTTTGGCGGCCATCTTGGATTTTTGCGGATTGTGGGAGTTCCCCAAGGTTGCCATTCTGGCAACAAAGCTAGATCTGCTCTATAGCACCTATACAATGCAAAGAAAAAATAAAACTTCATTGTACTCGACATTGCAAGGTTGTCATATAGGCCATATAGCAGCGTCGAATGGACTAGTCAGGGATTTGTTGGCTGTAGCGTATTACTTAACCCATTCCCAAACGACAAAAGTTTAGGGTAATCCACTTCAAATCATGCCACAAATGACAAAACGAATGTTACTAAAGATAGGATTTGTTTTCCGGTAACTACCAAAGCTTTCCGATTAATACGTATAATAGATAAACTATCGACATTCTAAGTACGTCTCGGTTTTTGTGCATTCCAGTATTTCTATGGACCGGGGTTTATCTGATAGTCACGTGATCGGGGGCGGTCAGTTATTAGAATTAGACTGATATACAAATGCGGTCAATTTTGTGATATTTCTGCTCGCAAACGTGCAAATATGTAAAAGATATGACCTACATTGTTAACGTCATTTATTGAGTTACAAATCAGTCAGTTTTACACCAATATGTCGAAAATGTTGTACATTGCTAGCCTCCCACATCGCACATGTCCATATCGAAAAAGCATTCGAGTGAAGGCCGGCTTCAAGAGCCGGACTTCAATGACATTTCGAAAAAAGCGAACTACAAATTATGACGGATTTACTAACTAGGCGTTTCTCATATTACTTGACATATTAAAGAGTTCATATAACAATTTATGGGAGTTTTATGAAGCGCAAATAAATTCTAGATGTTATCTCTACATTTGTAGTTACTTTTACGTTTTCTAAATATTTCTAATTAAGTGTAATTTTAGATAATTTCAACACATTTTAACCCTGCCCAAATGGTGAAATGTTATACCAGTCCTTTTTGAAAGGCGTAGCACACGACAAAATAATTAATGTTAAAAGGAGAAAATCTGCATGCAATATAGCAAAGAAAATAGTGTGGGAAAGGCGAAATTGTACATTATCATTGACAATTTCTTCTTTTCTGCCAATATTTCCACAACTCTATTTCTAATACGGACGTCCATACCCGAACTTATTTGAGAAAGGATTTACTATTACCAAGTCAAATAAATTCTGATTACTTTCATTTCAAAGCTTCTTCAAACGCCAAAATAAAAGTTTAGAAATAGACAATGTTACATTTTGCAAATCGCCGCTTTTCTTCGACTGCATCGTAAAGTAGAATACCCATAATCACGGTGTATAATCACGTGACTTAGAATTTCCGATAATCTTCAATAACTTTGTCAATACTTGACCAATTTGAATTCGCTTCGAAGCAGAGAAGGTTAAAAAATGTCAGGAATAACATGGGCGCCGTAGATTGTTAAAAAATCAACGGGTAAAAAGTTATTGAAGATAAACCAAAATTTTGGTTTATCTTCAATAACTTTTTTATCAGTTGTTTTTTTCAAAAATCAACCACGCCCATCTAATGCGTGACGACTGTCCACATTCTCTGCTTCAAACCGAATTCAAATCGGTCCCGTATTAACAAAGTTATTGAAGTTATTCAGTAAATATTGTATCACGTGATTATCCACCGTGATAATGTCGCCATTTTGAGATTCATAAAACACCGGCTTTATCGAGCGTCGTCGTTACGTATCGGAACCTATTCGGCCGCGGTCGTAAACATTAGGCGGTGCAGAGTTCTACCGCCGAATGTTTTCGATCGCGCCCGACGTCATGCGAATCTCATTAGGGTTGGACTACCTAAAAAAGCTGCAGCTACATTGATAAAAGGTGGAATTTTTATATGATTCTGTCTTTCCAAAGGATGGTAACTAACTTCATTATTTTTGTTGATCTAACGGTCGAGCTGACTTGAACAAAAAAGAAGAAACCTCTCCATGGGTAGTTTTCACCAACATTTCTTAAACAATTGTCTTAAGTAAAAAATACATAACAAGCTATCTTATTGGACGAGACGTATGTCTCGGCCAATCGGATGGCTGGTTGTGTGATTTCAAACGGTTTCTTCAATTCAGACTGGTTGGTGAATAGGCCCTACCACCCATTTCCTGTTATGGAAAGGGTTAAAAGATCCCGGTCGTAATGTAATTGGTATAATGGTGGCCTTTTTACCGGTCTATATGATAGATTAAATGTCCCGACCACTTCATTATATAATTGAACCTCTCTACGTCTGCACTTTTATCCTTTCCCAAACAACAAAATTTTGGGGTTGTCGAATTTCTTTTAAATGATTTTCAGACAGCGAAATGGGTGCTCATGCTAATATGATTTATGCAAAATATATCCCAGACAATATTGAAGCAAAAGGAGTAAATAACGATCACCAAAATTGTATTCCCGTGCCTCAAAGAGAAATTATTATGGCAAAAGGAGGAAAGGCTGATTACATGCATTTACTTCCCTTGCTTCATTGCTTTCCAAAGGAAACGTTTGGCGAACATCGGGGCAAATAAAATTAAGCTGATAACTAGCATATTTATCCACCATACGAGTTTGGTATACAAATCCCATATTCATCAACACTTGTTATGTAATCTGTAGCAGCTTTCACACAGCTACCCTCAATTTTTCTGCCGCCTCAGTAATATAAGTATTAACAGCAGCCTAAACTGTTTCTTTTCTTCAATATAAGTCTGCTGCAGATGACAAAACGGTTGTCGATATGACGCGATTTTTGTACAGGGTGTCCCAAGAGTAAGGTAACACTTACAAAGCGTAATCGCTCTGCTATTTCTCAGCCGATTTCATTCGGAAAACTATCATTTTCTACAGAATTCAACGAAATAATCTTTGCCATATACTTGAACGTTATGCACATATTAAATGGCGTCATTTTTACGTCATCTGTACCACTATCAAAATGACGTCACGGCCCACCTTCTCACAGCGTATATATGGAGTAATCTTAATCTCCCATATGTGTGCAAAGAAAGTAACAGTTTTAATTCAAAGCAGAAGATCCATCAAAAACAGAACTAATCTATTCAATAATACCCAAATTTGAATGATCTCGATCAGATTTTGATGAACATAGAAGCAAAAGATCGGAAACATCCCGCAGCGTAGAAAACATCTCAGTTTTGAATGAGACTGTAAATAAAAGTCCAGGAAAGTTGATGAGAAGACTTTCGTCGGAACAAGATTCATTGAAATCATTAGTGCAGTGCATTTTGAAATTTATCTGAAAATTCCCCATACAAAATTAAAATTATGAAATCAAAATCTTTGGGAGATCAAGTCAAACGCTTAGGCTTTTGTCGGTGGACACACGCCGGATTTGAATTCATTGGACTATTTTCTGTGGAGAGACTTGTAGTGTAGTTCCCAAAACAAGAACATGACTTTTGTTACAATATTGCTATCAAACATTCAAAGATAATGTAGAAACAGTTCTATGGACACATGTGAGGCAGTTGTTGAAAACTTTAAATAGCAAAAGAATAAATCAAGTAAAGCGACAGAAGGGACGTAATCTAGGGGACGTCATTTACTATAAAATGACGTCATTGATAATGTAGGGTGTGGTCTATTTATCATACACAACATATACAAATGACATGATATTTTGGCAAAATTTCTTTTATTTGTTTCTACACTTAACCTTCTGTAATGTCTGCGATATTGGGAACATACAATTGATATATAAGCCGAGATATATGAGGCTTTAAGTGTTACCTTACTTTTGGGACACCCTGTACCATGTAACACAGAAAATATTATGTTAGTCAAACAGAAAACGCTGGACATCAGTATTTTATAGGTTTGCATAAATGTTTGTCTTAAAGTTCTAACCATTGGGTATGTTTGGAAAAGGATTAAACTAGCCAAGTGACCTGAAGTAGCCAGTCAAGTCACGACCTTCACACTACGGTGGCTCCAACGTTGACCATTTAATGGATTAAAAGTCAAGTTAAACGTCTAGAAACCTATTAACTTAATGGTGTGCTAAATGTTTCTTTTATATATAACTTGTGAAAATGTCACACACGTAGACAAGAACTACAGTGAGACCAATATCGCTCGGCTGTTACGTTTATGCACGTGCTGCATCATTAAATATTCGGGCGACGTCGTCCACATTCGGCGATGGAACGTTCCACCGCCGAATAATTACGATGTTGCCCGAATAACTCCGACGTCACCTGAATCACATAAGAGATGGACTACCTTTACATGCTGTAGCTACCAGAGGCGTATAACAGCTGAATTGACCACACCATCAACCCGTTACTAGAATGAATTAATAAAAATTATCGGTCGTTCAACTAATATTTCAAGAGCACGGAGGTTAGAATTTCACTTCCCAAAAGTTAAAACTGCTCTTTAATGAAAGCTGCGTTACACGAAAACGTAGATCTAATGGAGATATTATTCATATGTATTATATCTTACAAAATATTGCGACAGAGCTGAAAATGCTGAGTATTAGCATTTTCTTATTTTGACTCAACGTTTCAATAAGCATTTTTGTAGGGACGTCAAACCAAGTATTGTTATGGAAAGGTAAGTTAAGTAAAGTGTAATCTTCAATAAAAATCTTTCATATAGTTGTTAATTTTCCAGTCAGCGAAATTAAGACGTCAAAGTAATTTACGCACAATGGTCAATTTAGCCATTTATGTAGGAAATGTGACGAGTTTCAATTTAAAATCAAATAAACTTAGAGTAATGTCTTCACCTTCAGGTGATCGTCAAAGTTTAACCCTTACTGAAAACAAGCCCTGATTTTTAAGTCTTTTATCATAGAGAATGTACGTGGAAACATCGATGCAAAAGAAGAAATTGCAAAAAAATACTGACGCTTTCTCAATTTGTCTCAGAATGATTTCAAGTTTTATTGACGTTCTATTGTCATCATCAACGGCTCTAAGTTTCGTCCTGTCTAAAATAATTTGTCGTTTTTAACGAGTGACATATAATATTTCATTGCTGCAAAAAATGTACAAAATTTAAAGCCCCGGTAATACAGATTCCACCGAATTTACTGAGAGTTCTGAACGTTGTCCAATTTTCGCGTGACGCCATTTTCTTTTTTCAGTGCGGGACAGGAACTCTGCTCATCCGTTTCCGGTCCATGACATTGTATAATTGTCAACGATGACGTATTAAGAGCATTTATGGCGTATCAAACAACTTCCTATATGTGTTATTGGATTTTTTCTGTCTTGGTTCTCTCTTCTATATCAGGGCTTTGTGTGGACCATTTTGGTGATCGTAATAAGCTTCGTTATCATTCGCAATACTTGGAGAAAAATCCTGGTTCTCTTTTGTTGTTTTAACCTATTACCTATTACCACAAATTGACTCGTTTGACTACCCAAGAGATAAAGTCTTAAAAAAGCAAAGAAAATGAAAAAAATGCTATTGACAATACATTCTACACATAAAGACAAAAAAAAAAAAAAAAAAAAAAAAAAAAAAAAAAAAAAAAAAAGAAGAAGAAGAAAGAAAGAAAATCATCGGAAATTGTCGTCTGCCAACATCTTTGAATTTGGACCAAATTTGCCGTCTGGCAATGGCTTACACTTATGAAGACTATTAACATTAAACTAATTAAGAGAAGTAAA